>JADDOH010004882.1:0-21430 GCA_016648135.1 Agrypnia vestita
AATGCTTTTTATAACAATACCTCCAATATCTTTTGAAGCTTCCGGGCTTTAGATACATCTCTGTAGATCTTATTTTTATCAATAACCAGAGTTAAATCTTCGGTAGAAACCAAGCCGACGTCAGTCAAAACTGCAGAAGCAACAGCAGCAGCAGATTGCGTGGATAAACCGTATCTATCACAGATTTTAGCCACTGTCGGCAAAGGCAATGTAGTCCAATTCGCCGTTGAAGTCAGTGGTGTCTCTGTCGAGAGCGAATTTTTCGGGGATGCCTATGTTATCAGATTCATTTCTGGGGAAGATTCACGCACTGAATCTTCATCAAAATTTTCTGAGACAGAATCGGTTTCTTGAGTAAAACACGTATTTTTTGTTACCCTTATTGACTCTAAAATTTATCTCTGCCGTCGTTCAATCAATCTAGCCTTTCTAGATCCCTAATCTAGTTTCTTTCTTATCAAAACCGCTTATAACCATTTTCCTATCATTTATTTGATCCAACAAAAACAGCTCTCATTGATGTAAAATTTCTTAGGTTTTAGACACGCACAAGATTCAAATGAAGTGCATTTACAAGCGGAAACGTCAAAAAGTTTCTCAGATGACTAAAAAACATTTCAGTTTATTTTCAAAACTATCATTTCGTTTGTTTTTGGGGTATCTTTTCAAATTGAGATACTTTTCGAAATACGATTTCACCAATTAAATAACTCTTAGTTGCAACTGGAATCGAAGTTTTGGTCCAAATATTGTTGATCTCTTCGGAAACAATCACACATATATCTGATTTGGATGGATCTTTTCTATTATACGTGAATTTCAGGTCGGTCTTGAAAAATAGAATAAATTAAGTGACGTCCCTTATAGTTGGTAGCTGCTGATTGTCAAGTTCTTTGTATGGTCCGAACATAGCATAAGTAGTCTGACTACCCCTCGAACTTCTTATTTAAAAATCACAAAATCCGCTTTTACTACTGTAACAATCGCCATGGTACTTTTATGGCATAAAAATTATTTTATCTACGAAGAAAACACTCGCGAGTCAAGTCAAGAAAGTCCTCAAAACAAGTTCAAACTTGAGGGTATTTGCAGGTTGAAACCTAACAAATTCTAAGTTGCTGGTAACGTGTTGTTGCATGCAAATCGAAACGTCATGTATGATTTACACCTAAATAGAATAAAAAGTAAATACTTTTTTGTTCAGGAGCCAAAATTGGGGATAGCGAAATATCACCATAAAAATGACAATTTTTCAAAACTTTGTAGATCGGTAGAATCCTAAAGATACAGTTTTATTTTATTTTTAAAATTATTTTGGTAATCTTCGCTCAATTACGCAAGTTTTGAGAGGTCTTGTGTTAAGATAAGCCAAAATAAAATTTATCGGGACAGCCTAATATATATGGCTCTGCGGAAATACTCTTGAGCAGATTGAGCAGGTTAGTTATTGACCCTATGAATTTGTCTTGACACTATTCTGGGACATTTAATTTCTACATCTAGCTGCTCAGCTACTTTTTTAGATTCTTCAAAAAGCTGTCGGTAAATTACGTCCGCATTTTCTCTTTTATTTTGTAGAACACTTATAGTATCATTAATAACGTCCGCAGCTTTTTTTAAATCAATCGAGTTCGATTGCAGTATTCTGCTTAAATATACAGTAGTAACTGAAAAATAAAATGTTAGTAAGCGACTGAATGTGAGTACGAGTATTTTAATTAGTGGTCCACCTAAGTCCTGGACCCAGCCCAGGGGGGGGGTCATGACCCCCATGACCCCCCCCCTGGATCCGCGCTTGGTCTCATGACATTATTATTCTTTGTAATTTATATAAGATTCTAAAAAAATCAAACAGTGCTTGCAAAAATATACTAAAAGTTAACTATCGAAATTATACTCGTACCGTGGACTTTCCGTTTAGCATAATAACACCCACAAATTCACTTGATTGGCGTTCCGCTGCGTAATTATAAACAAAAATAATATATTCATAATTACAATTTTTTTATAAAAAATTAATTATTTTTTTCGACAGGTTTTTGTAATTATATTCGACTTGTATTGAAACGAATGAATATTTCAGACTCAGCATAAGTTACTGTGATGATAGTTTTAAATTTTGAAAAAAATAAAAACTTTGATATTGCATATCTCCATGACTATTGATTGCTTGAAAAATTTTGACTCATAATCAAATCAGGAATCCACATGTAAAATATTGTGGACCAACTCTGTATCAACCTGTATGTAAAGAATTTTTATTTTTATAAACTGAAGAAATAACATTGAACTGAAGTCTTTCTTTGGCCGTTCAACTGCTTAAATGCATTTAGCTTTGTAACCTAAAATAACTTGTTACATGTACATTGAATTCGCATCTTGTTAATCTTGAATTGTTTGAAATCCGTGAATATCGTGAATTTGCTTGTTAAACGTTACACTACACTGTTACATACATCACGACACAATTCTGAAAATTCTGAAGGTAGGGTCGCTATTCCTCACTATCATCATCACTACCATCACATTATACAACTACCTAAGAAGGTTTGCAATAGTTGCATATTTTCAATGAATAACTTTTAACTTTAAGAAAAATAGTATTCAATTAATACTGCAATCCAGTACTCAACCTTAACACAAACTTGGACGTACCTTGACTTTGGTGTAGTATTGGAAGGCAATACTTAACCTACACCTCAATACACACTCATCACATCAGCCCTGATAATAAACCCTACAATGGGATCCGAAACGTTGGCCAGAGAGGTCACATACACACGGCAGAATATCCCAGATAATTTTACAAAGAAGATTCTGTGAAAACCTGAGAACATTTTTAACTAACTTCATGGTCTCGCATTTCCGCTACATGCTGCGTACATAACTTCCGTTACAATAAAAAATTTACCCTCGCTACTGCAAAAGAACTATAACGTTATAAATACTGTAAAATAGGTGAAAAGTTTTAAAAATGACCTAGAGAACTCCCTAGGCTTCGACAAACAGACAAAATAATCGAATCTGTAAGAGTGACGTGATAAAGATTAGTGGAAGACAGGGGAGGGTGACAGATCTTGGGGAGAACTTCACCCAACAGTGGATCGATAGTAGCTGGAGACGATGAAGACAGCTGACGTCATAAACTGTCATCTAGCATACGAACATGATGAATGTGTGGAAGTAAGGATGTTGGACATGGTACCATGTTTTAGACTGATATATTTCTAAAGCGATTATTGTCTAAATTTTAAATGAAATTTATACAGCCTGAAAAAAAGATATCCGCATAAAAATATACATGCTCTAAAAATTATTTTATAGAATGGAAGCTTACCGAAGAATTGATAAGGCGACATGTTTTTTTTAAATTTGTTATTAGAGACAAACAAGATAATGGGTACACGATACATAAAGAACAATATTATTCAGAATATTTTTGAGTTTTTTCAAAGCTTTCAGAACGGTTGTGCTGGATTTCTTGTCAAAGAGACATCATTATTCAATTAATGTATATTATGGATGTCTCACAGAGACGAAACTGTATTTATTTTTTACTATGGGAAAGTACCTACCAGAAGTCATTTATTGTGTATATCGGACTTATGATCGATCTTTGGTAGGCTTAAGTGATCTCTTTACACATATGTAACGTTCGCCATTTCCACCATGATAGAATATACCATGTCTTACTAATTTTTGGAAGTTGTATATTTGGATTGCATGTCATACATCACATACGTGTTGTAACAACCTTTTATACCGGCCTGTGACAGCCATTTTCATTCCCCCTAAATCCCCACAGATGTCGCTAATTATTTTTGATATCGTTCGATGAGACTTCCGCAAAAGATTTTTTACGGAATTCAGAAAGCAATATACTTTTTTCCGTTTTCGGAAAGAATTTCATTAAACGTGCAAATTTACGTCAGATAAAGAAACAGAATCAATAGCTTCACTGAGAATCTTGTGTAGCACAACGAGATCGAATATTTTCCGCCGGTACTCAAGTTTGTGCATATTGAAAAAGGTAAGTCGTTTGTCGTAGCTGTTAAGGTTACCGTGTTGACCTGCTTTATAGGACAAAATACGCAAAAACTTTTTCTGCTCTCTTTCGATTCTCGCGTCGATGACTTGAAGCATTCAAGATAAAATCTAGGGAAGAATATAAAAAATAAATTGAATGAACAAGGATACGAATGAAGATGTTATGGTTTGGATGAATAAAGAAAAATAAATACACATTACAGCGATCACTCAAGCCAGGTCATACATGTCGTAAGCTCTGGGCCATCGTATAAAAATACTTCCATATATGTTTCACAAATAAATAGCTTCGTCTGTGTGAGATTTGTATAATTTTTCTTAATTAAAAGTAATTAGAGCGAGAAAACCTTAGAAGTCGACATCCAAAGGAGTGCGAGATCTTTCACCTAATAATACAAGGAAAGAAGACGTGGCCCTCTGAGATGAACAACATCATACGGACCGCAATAAATAAAATAATGATAACTAACATTGAATGGATAGGGCACAAGAAGAACAGGGCTGAACCACATTTTATTTATTTATATAAGAAAACAAACAGTATAGTTCGGTAAATAATATATCTAAACAGATTATCTCAACGTGGCCGGTGAAGTTTCCTGGGTTTAACAAAATAATAAATTAAAAAATTGAACATAATAATACTAAAGAGATATTCCTACCTTAATTACGAGTGAAAAGTGTTTAGCAATGTATAGATACAAAAAAGGCGACTTAAAAATTTGCATTTTACTGCCTTTTATTTAACTCGTAGCGTCTGTTTGTCGGCTTGTCTGCTTGTCTGCCGAAAAAACTTTGGATCGATTTTTAACCCTTTTCCCGTGATCCAATCGAGCTGAAACTTTGCAGGCACACTCGTGGTGACAATAAAAATGATCTAACAATTTTGTTTTAAAAAATTCGTAATTATAGTATAATTTTGGATTTTTCGAAATTTAAACGATTTATTTAATATTGTTTAATTTTTAAGCCGGACCCGTGAGCCCGACCCGAAACCTGTCTCAATGAGAAAAGGAGTATAATAAAAACTTGGTTTTTATGGGTTAGTTTTTTTTTAAATATTTCTGATCTCTTTTCTGTGGATTATCACGTAAGTAACATAAGATGAATATTAAAAATTCATTTTCTTTAATGCAGGAGAAAGGAAATGGACAAGACCTTGCAAAAAAAGTTGGTTGAAATTTCAGCAATGTTTTAATAATTGTATTTAGTTGTATTAAAGCGACTGTCTTTTGCCAACACCCTCCATTCCTGCTACCCTCAACACTTGTCTCATATTATATCTTCTTTACAACCTGTGGCGGACCTACGCCACAGAAAATACATACAACAAAGTACTGAAAAAAAATTAAATTAATTTTTATTCGTTACTATATTCATTTTAAACTGTTTGCTTATTGTTAGTTTATTTTTAAATTGTTCTTCCCACATAAATGCTTTAATTATCGCATACTATATACATACGCATAACTTTTTTTTCTGCTTATATATATTTATGTACTATTTATTTTATTTTACTTTATGCATTAATTATCTCATATTATGTAACTTATTTCCTTCTTTGTATATTTATGTACCATATATATATATATCTATATATATATATATATAAAAGTGAAACTCCCTCTCCAGACACAAGAGTTAGTCTCTTTTTGGAGATGTACAATTATAAAAAAAAATTATGTACCTAATTTTTTTTTATGTATCTAATATGTAAATATATAATGATTTGTATTTAAAAAATAAAATAAAAATAAAAAAACATAATAACTCTTTTGTTTGGCACCCGTCGCCTGGCAGAGTGATCTCGGTAGTGGTACCTGTGGGAGCAGACGAGGGTAAGTACGAATCCAGTACTTCGATGCAAAGGACATTCGAGCTGTCAGCTAGCTAAATTATTGATGACTTAATATTCCATGCTGGAGAGCCTGGTGTGGAAGATGGCGTAGTAAAGTACACATTAAATACCACCGCGCCATAAATCCTCACTTACCTAATCGTTCCACATGACCAAAACATCTTCGTGATCCTTTATTTATTATATCTCTTAAAAGACTGTGCTAAAAAAAAATTTTGGGGACGGTGGAGTAACACAGCGTTACCTGATTAAAAATCGGCATAGTTTTTAATATGTGATAAAATATACATAAATACGATACGAATAAGACTTTTAAAAGGTCCCTTTATATAATAATGTAAGGTAAACATACATATTTGCATTATTTTAGTAAATTATTATAAAATTATGGCAAATCGAATTTGCGTACGCTTCCGCCGATGTTCCATTGGCAACTGAATACAACGAAGCGGTCGCGATCTCACTTCAGTCGCCTGCACTCTGTCTTTGTCTAACACATGTTACCCGACTCTACCGTACTCTTTCTATATTCTTTTGCTTTCGCCGAAACCCAAGCAACCGCCATCTCTGTCCTACATGAAATGTATGGTACTGTCGTGCTCTTTCTTGCTCGATTTAACTGCGATATACAATATTCTGCTCTCTCTTGCACACTGGCCGAAAATACGAGAGTAATGAATAAATATTTTTTATTTAAAAAATCCGTATATTCCTAACAGTTTAATTTAGTAATTTTGGTGTGAAAATGTCTATTCGATGAATACAAAAAAAGTGACGTTTTAGTTTTCGTAAATAAGGTAGATATTTCATATTTTGTATGACAGGTAGACCTACATTACATCACCGACACACAGGAGATATCTACTACGCTACAGCCAGCATTAAATTTACTACTAATTCTTTCACTCTCCACTTCATCGTTCAAATATTTTCACATACACCTAGGCGACCGCATTACTTTATTTATTTTTTTCCAATTACAGATTTAAATTCCGTTTAACATTAAATTATATGCCACTATAGCTAGACCGCATTCAAAAAAATGTGCGCAAAAAATATGTGCGTTGTTACGATGCAAAAATGAACACAAAATAAGTTTTTATAGTAGGTAAGTAACCTTTTTTAAACTAAAAAATATATATTTATTTGGAATATCATATTGAGTCTTGTAATACGGGCATGCCAAGCAAATTTCCCCGTTTTCTTCTTACCGGGTAAAGCAAGGGAATGGTCTTTCGATTGTGGTTGACCTATAGTTTGGCATATTTTAATAGACGCCTACCTATTGCCCATAATTTCATGTATATTTTTTTGATTCTTTTGGTTTCCCTTCTTTCGAAAATTTTAATTTAATTTTTTAGTTTATTTAACTCAAATGACATTTTTCAATCTTTCAATTATTTATTATGTATAAAGGTTTCACTTAATATAATAAAATCAGCTAAAAACAGAGCACACAACAAAAAGGTTACTAAAAAAGACTCGATTATTTAAAAATCACTCGTCCTTGAAAATAATTCTCTTCCGACGCAGTGCCTCTATTCTGAACAGCAAATTTATTACGATAAACATTATATATTACATATTTGAAATAAAATGAGTGCACCATGTAAAAAAACATTTTAATTTTGTGTTTAAAGTAATTTAGTGTGGATGTGAATATAAACATTTAACATTTTTACCAAGTGCAATAGGTGCTTACATCCAGCGTTGTTCAGATTCTGTCGGTAAATGGGAGTGACTTTGCACGGTGGTGAACGTGCGTAAGTAGGGAACAGCGGAAGCACTTTTGTCTGCTCAAAGCGAATGCACTTTGCCAGGGCATGTTATTTAAACGAAGTGCAAGCAATCCTTCTGAATGAAGAGAAATACAAATTTGTAGCACAATAATGTTAACATAACTACCGTATTAGGCTCCAAAATGCATATATACATTTGATACAAACTGTTTATTTCATTAGCTTGATATTTGATAAATGTCGATAATAGTAATTGCATTAATTTTCTGTTCGTTTCTAGCTATTTGGTAAAATTGATTGTTATTAATTTTACCTTAAATTTATTAATTTAATTAATTAATTAATTAATTAATTAATTAATCTTAATATTATCCCAATCCCAATAATAATTTCGTTGTCCGTCCGTAACTTCTTTATAGTAAATAAACTTTTTTTATATAAATAGACACTAATATAATAAAAAAATACAAATAAATAATAATTTAAAGTAGAGAGCAACAAATAGCATAACAATAAAAAGCATAACATAATAAAAAATGTATACAACAATAAGTTACCTAATCCTATCAACAACTGAAATACAAACCACTTATTTAAGTCCAATCTGAAAAATGCTAGTAATTTTACAATTCACCTTTGAAAATATGTTTGAATATTATAATCGTCAAGCTGCTTGTATCTGTTTGCTATTCTAGGAAGCTTTTGCAGTCGAGAATTAAAATAGTTGGTGGCTGCAGTTTCCAAGGCAAAACCTGCATGACTTCTAGTTCGCAAAATGGAACACGCAAGCAGATACGTTCTCATAGTTGAGGACAGTCGATAGTTCCGTTTATTAATTTGTGTAAAAAGTCCGTCACTATTCTTCTAGTCTCTAGTTTATCAAGATAGCAAAAAAGATCTAAAAATATTATAATTAATGTTACTAGACGATATGTTAAGCTTGACTGATTTATTGATAAATCTTATAAACTTATTTTGGACTCTCTCATGTGAACAATATTACTTATGTATAACTTATATTATTATTTTATTATATTAAGTTTAAGTTTTAGCAAGTAAAGTCAAGTCAAAAAAACTAAATGGTTATCTATTCATGATGAGTTTTAAGCTTCAAAATTCTTCAATTTTTTTATGTACTGTGATATTTTGCGGGTGTGTGGGTAATAAAATAGAATTACCTACTCATCATGTACACGATTACATTTTTTTTTTCAATTCTTTCTCATGGGTTTCATAAATATCTCAGTCTGATCTCCAAATTCTATTCAAGTCTATTTTATACCAAGTTTTATAATACCATTCTACTATTCTCTTCTCTACTAAAAATGATTAATTGCTACAAGATCTCATACAGTAACGCGGTATTTGTATACCTACATTCTTCATAATTCAGAGTTTCTGATAATAGAGAAATATTCGAATACACACTTAATAATCGTCTTCAAAATGAAATGAAATAAAACTATAATATTATCACTCTACTTGAATTTAACTATACATTGATTTCTAGAAATAGAAACTAGAGTTTCTAGAGTGATAAAACCCTTCATCGACAGGTGAAGTATTGAACTAAATACATTCAAATATAGAAGTGAATATATGTCTGAGCTGGAAATACATATATTATAATTAATTGGGTACTGACAAATGGAGCCTTAGGTATTGGTGTAGGATTAAAGGGATTTTGTAACGGAAATATTGAGAAGAGAGGGAAAGAGTTGGTGCGTGTGATATTATTAAAAATATTAAAGAAATATTTTGCCGGAGATCACGAGGGTGAATTCGTTTAGTCCGCTGTGTATCCCCGCTGTATTTACCGGGGTCGCATAGTGGCCTTTTTGCATTGGAAATGCCAATCAGGCGGTGAATGAGCAGGATCGATATGGGAGCTATAGCTTATAAAACCTTCCTGGGTAAGCGGTGGGTCCGCCCTCATTGAATACTATATCATGAGAAAGACTAACTGTGTCTCTAGCTAAATTTGAATATATGAAAAAATCTGATTTAGTACATATATATACAACTTTCAAAATTTTGA
This sequence comes from Agrypnia vestita, assembly GCA_016648135.1. Taxonomy (NCBI): domain Eukaryota; kingdom Metazoa; phylum Arthropoda; class Insecta; order Trichoptera; family Phryganeidae; genus Agrypnia; species Agrypnia vestita. The sequence continues at coordinate 9,683 of JADDOH010004882.1, forward strand.
TAATGTGGGATGTTCTTACAGTGGAATTGTTAACGTTACTTTGTGTAAAGTAATCACTTAATCCAACTCATACAGGTCACAAGCTTTGGGCCACCTTATAAAGACTTCTGTACACTTTTCCCATATAGAGCTTCGACTTGAGACTTCTAAAATTTATCTTAATAAATAAGTAATTTATTTAATTAAATGCCCCAAGAAAATGAGTTGCCATGGTGCTCGGCGGACGGACAATCGCTGGAAGAATGCAGTTTTCCAACTGTACCCAAGGGGAATCAAGAGACCAACATGCCAGCGTAATCGTCAAACTTCGCGAAAATATGTGGCAGCGAATAACAAGGAATAGAGAGGAGTGGTAGACTCTTGGGGAAGCCTTCTTCCAGCATTGAATAGAAAACGAATGATGATGACAATCGTTTAATTAAAAAAATATATATTCTAAAGGTAATCCTAATTACATTTTACCCTAAAAAAGTGTATCATATAAAAAAATATTTCCCTCATTTTCACAAAATATTTTATCACTGTGCTTTAGAGTCATACTAGGGATTTCTATCGGGGTCATGAAGTCTTTGTTAACCTAGGAAACCATGCACTCCGTGCGTGTTTGTGACGGTCAAATGGTGCTTATTTTGACCGGTTAAACATGGTACAGTTATTTGACATTTATATGAAATTGAATAGATGGTTGGTAACTTAAGATAACATTTGAGATTTGTATGAAATTGAATAGATGGTTGGTAACTAAGATATAACTGTTGTCTAGTACCGATGTTTGCCCGTCAAATTGCGAAAAATTAGTTATCAATCACCGATTTAATCAGATAAAAACCTCAAAATAGCATTTATTTTGGAACCGGTTAATTGCTACCGGTAAAACTGTACACGTACCATAAGTATTTTTTTAGACATTATTAAGGAGTTTAAATTTACAATGTACAATTTGTTACTTATTAAAGAATTTACGCTACCGGTTTCGACACGTCCGTGTCATTAACGAGCGTTATTTAAACTAATCTAAAATGCGAAAGTACTGCATTAGGTGTCTTTAGAGGGCGGTGGTGATTTGTGGAGTGGGAGGGGCGAGGGAGGGAACATGGTTAATAATGGTGACTTACACGGGGCTATTATTTTGTTAAGGATGTTAATATTAGAATTAAATTTTTTGTTTATTTCTAAAGTTTCTAGGGCGGACAATTTGAAAAATTTGTAGATATTGATATAAAAAGTATTTTCTTTTTTTAATTTAATAATGTTACCAGAAAGTTATTTTGATGTTATTAAAGAAATGTATTTTGTGTTTATGTGTATGTAGTATTTTAGAGTAGTATTAGCGTATTTTTGTCTAATATCCAAAACATTGAATTTATTCAATATGTCATCTGTCTTTGTTATTATTGTGATTTTGAGGACAATTTTATGACAGATTTCTGAGTTGCAATAACTAGATTGAGTGTACAATGGGTCGAGGTTCGCTGTGGTTTCACTCTGCTCGCATTGACCAAATTTACCAGCCGAGAGCTCGATGCGGGTACCAGCAATCCACCAACCAGAAGCCGAGGTCTCAGCCGCGCGCCTGTGCCACCACTCTTTCGCCGACCGCCGTAGCCTACGATAACCTTTCCTATCGTACTTTGTAAACCATTATTGTAACCGTTCACATTAATAAATTAACCGTTGTAAAATCGAGTATTTATTGTTATCCTGTATCTTCACCTGTCCTGCGCTTACTTGTCAAACATACAGACATAATAATCAATATAAGCTTGCTTTCAGCTACTCACATAAATTTGCCCAAGTGTATGGTTTTTATGGATGGCTGTACTCTCCATTTACATCTAACACACCCATTCATCTCACAATGATCCGTATAATAACACAAATAATAATCAAAATAATAACACCAATAATCCGTTAAAAGTGCATTAATTTCGCTCCTCCCCAAGCAATAACGCCATGTTCTATGATCGATTGCCAAATTGCGAAGTAAACCATTTTTAGGAGTTTTATACTAAAGAATTTTAAATATTGATGTAACGTCTACGCACCACATTATTAATTATTATTTAAAAAAATCATGAAAATCTAGACTATTGAAGTTAAGTTACTGAAACAACCCTGAATACCTGAACACAACATCGTCCTTATCTTTTCAAAGCACTTGGACATTTTGCTTAGATGGCAGATAAGCACTAAAACGGCGCAGAACCAGATCCAGTCTCGTGATAAAATCTTCAGCATTTTGCAGTAAAGTGTATAGAAAATTATATTCTGTTTATTCTCATATTCGTGCTTAGAAAATCATTTTCTCTAATGAAATAAAACCCGATGGATTTATTCGCCATAAAAGACGTTTAGAGCAGTCTAAAGATTGAATATACTATCTTTATTACATTGAAATATTTTATGACTGCTGTGTGACCGAATAAATTAACAAAATATGATTTTCAACCGCGCCCAGAATGAATAATGTTTCAACTATCATTTTTGCGGGTAGATGATGTTATCTCCGATCAGGGAATATTTTCTTTATTGAACTGATGTTCAAAAGGTAGTGAATGATACTTTAGATAGATTTCATCATTTTTCTGTGAATGCATAGGTTTCAACAATACTTTGGGTATTTTCCAAAATAACCCAAATCTCTTAGATATGCAATTTATATATTATATAACCAATTATGTCGACGGGACATGGATCGGGTGGATACGTTTAGCAGTTATTTAAAAAACTTTAAGAAAAAAGTCTGAACCAATATTTTTATGTTTATGTTAATTTATATAGCGCCGTCTTTGCGTAAAAGACGCTTCAAGGGCGCTTTACAGGTGCGACGTCCAGAAAAAATTAGATTCTTAAAAACAAGATACTGGATAAAATCCAGTATCTTGTTTTTAAGAATTTGGACATACCTACTCAAAATATTCCTCCCACCATGTTTATCAAATCTATATGTCCTTACTTGAAAATTATTGTAAATAAGTATATTGTTTGTCTTCCGGAACAAAGCGTTGGTCCCAAAACGTGTAGATTACTATAAATAATAATTAATCGTGTTAAAACAAAGTACTTTTTTTTTATTCGAATAAGAATTCAAATAGTGAATAATATACCTGGACTGTCGCGCGGCATTTCTGACAGATCGATGTCTCCGTCTCTTTGGTTTTCTGGTACAGACATAGCAGCAAACTCTCCAATACAAGAATCTAGAACAAGTCATACTGTTGTAATAATATTTAATAGAGCTTAAAGGTACAAAGGTACACAAGTCGTAGAGCTGTAATAAGTGTTGTCAGCGAGAAATCCTCTAATCATTATTTGATCCACTTTCTGACCAAAAACCTTTTAGAATTTCGGCAGAGAAACGTATTCCTGATGACAACGCAATATATTCAGACATATTTTATAAAACTGTGTTTTTCTTACTTTTAAATGAAATATAAATTAGGATTTTAGAGAATTGATATAGCAAGGTGTGATATAGAAAAACAGATCCATTACCTCAACCGTCTAGTTGAGTCAATGTTTTTTTTTCACGTTTCTACAAAGTAGAAACATGAATATAAAGAGTAAGTAGGTGAGGAGAGAAATCTTTGATGCTTTTGATATGTGGTGCTGAAGACGCACGCTTGGAATACTGTGGTTTTCCGGGACAGAGAAGCACGGCATATTATCCTCGCTTCCCAAACCGTTACTAAGTATATAATTTTAAGAGATATTTTATTAGTTCATTACTATATTTCTGTACCAACTGACGCGGGTGAGCTGATTATCATTAACGAATTATATGAAAAACTTTCTGGGTTAATCAATAAAGAAACCGCTATGAATTTAATATGGTATTATTTTATCGGCCATCGATTTTATAAATATCAAATAGATTTTCAATTAGCATTTTATTCAGCTAATTAATATAATGAAAATAATTTAACACGTTAATAAAAACATGTTTATACATCGGAAGATACAGTTGTGTACTTAAATTAAATAAATATTCGTAAATCTTGTTAGATTAAATAACTATTCGTAATATTTGAGGAAATTACTTTTATTTTTATTCAAGTTATCAACGTTATACATTTGTTGAAAGCTTAAAGTAAATTATTATATATAATTATTTAAAAAATATTTTCAATCCATATATATATTGTTTCGGAGGCAAGTTTGTAGAATTCCATAATCATGCATATCGAAATAAATTTTATGAGACATTTGTAAAATATCATAATTGTTATCAAGAATTATGCTGTCTTTATCACATTTATATCAAATTTTATAGATATCTTCTTCCTTATAAATAATACATTTCATTAGTGTTTGAACAGAATACAAAAACCTTCATTATTTATTAAAATTATTTACCATCTCTTTTCAATAGTTTTCATATACATACAAGTTGTTGAACATAAAATATTTTGATTGATAATGCTCTCATAAGGCAAAATGTATCTTAAAAAATTAAAAATATTTGACATTTTAATATATCAAATTATCAAAAAACTACTAAATAATTAATACTTATAACATTCTATAATAGCTAAGGAGCGGATGTTCTAAAACTGGTTGGCATTATATTATAAAATACATGTGGTTAATTCTAGTGCATTCCCAATCTCAAGAATAAAGATTTTAATATTATATAATTTTAACAGGTGGTTGAGAATAATCTTCTGTTCATTGCAATATCTTGTGCCCAGCAATTCCTACCTAGTCATTATGCTTGCTAGTGGAAGAGAGAGAGGGCGAGATCTTGTGTTCCACCTTTTACATATAGCTACGCCCCTATGTACTCGTGGTAAGGTGGCCACTGGCCGCCCTGCCTACAGGGCACGTTCCCTTGTGCTCTGGCACTTTGTGCTAAGGTGGCCAGCCTGAGTAAACCACAATTACAAAAACTACTTTATGAAATCAAAGATTTACCAAAGTCAATATGTCACTGACAATTGTAATTTTCCACTTCTTTGTGATAGGACGACATCGTTATGCTTCGGGAATCCAGTAAAACTTGTCGTCGGCTTCCAGGTATTTTATTGGTTAACAGTTATTTCAGGTGGCAATTGTTCAGTTGCGTAATAAGAAAAGAGGTGGCCAAAATGGCGCCTCCTGCTTTATACCATTCACTCTTCTCTCTCTCTCTCTCATTCACATGGACAGACGTTCATTCTGATACGTAACAATAATATTCATGGGAGCAGAACGGCAGACGTGGAATCTCCGTTGGATTTTAGCATCTAACATTATACTTCAACGATTGTGTCTTAATTATTGTAGAAATCAATCAACTTAAGGATGCAAATTTTTCAGATAACTTTAAAGATAACTACTAGATAGCACCACAACTTCAATTCCATTTTTATAGCATAAATATTTAAACTAGCCCTAATACCTAATAATATTTCAAAATTCTCTTTCAATTAATGAAATTTAATTTTTTCAGAGTAAATTTTGGTTTTTGAAGCTTTTAACAAGGCCATTTACCAAAATTTTAATTATGTGATAATCCAAGTTCTTCCAGTACTTATTCCGCAAATTTTATATTCTATATAAATAGTTTTTCTTCAAAAAATCAGTGCGAATTAAATTAAATAATGTGAATTGTAAAAAAAAGTTGTATTGTAAAAAGTAACCAACCTGAATGAGGTCGCCATCACATCTCCAATATTGGAGAGACAAAGCAGCATGAGAGGAATTCCCAAAATTGCGTAAAATATCGTCACTACCTTTCCCATGTGTGTTTTGGGCGCAATGTGCCCATATCCTGAAAAAAAGAAAAATATATAATTAGAACTTATTTATTTATCTATATATTTATTTCTCTGTTTATTTATTAATTCATTCATTCACTACCTTACGCATTCACTCACCCATCCATCCATCCATCCATCCATCCATCCACCCATCCATCCATCCATCCATCCATCCATCCATCCATCCATCCATCCATCCATCCATCCATCCATCCATCCATCAATTCATTCATTCATTCATTCATTCATTCATTCATTCATTGCATTTATTTATTTATTTATCCGTCTATCTGTCTGTCTGTCTGTCTATCTAGCTATCTATATATCTGTCTATCTGTCTGAATTTATTTCTTTTGAACAAACGTTGTGAAGAGTCTAATAGTGATAATTAAGACAAAGTGTTGCGGACGAGTGTGCGGTTTACGTCGTGTTCCGGTGTTTTAAATAAGTCTGTCTGTCTATCTGTCTGTTTGTTTGTTTTATATTTTTATTTGAATTATGCATACTGAAATTTAATACAATTGTATTATCACATTTTTAAAATGTGATTATATAATTTAATTAAATTTCAGTAGTTGTTATATTGAATAAATCTATTGTATCTACATAAAATGTTATACAGGGTTATTACAATGATTGTGAGAAATCATGAGTTTATAAAATGTAAATGAAATTTATCTTCAAAAGAAATTTGCAATCCTCCTAGAGTATTTCATACGAATTTTATGGCTAATGGTTTTAGTTTGAATTTCAATATTCGAAAAAAATCTCTCAAAGGAATACTGTTAACAATTTTTGATTTCGTGGTTAAAAAAATTAAAACAGATTCTTTTAAAAATATATTGGTATTTATTTAACGCTCGTAATTAGTATTCTAGTAATTTATGTTTAATATAACTAAAAATATATATTTTTCATGCCATTATGAACTTTGTTTATAGGAATAGACATTTTTGGTGTTTCTAGGAACTTTGTACGCCAATGTATAGCAAAATCCATTAAAACGAGTGGAATTTTAAAGCCAAGCATTTGAATTTTGTGGCTCTAAGAACATTTTGTGTACTCAGAAAATATAAGACTAAGAGCCAGCGACCGCTAGACTTACGTTAAAGTATCAAACCTGAAATGTACACTATAATAGGTAAGAATGTTTCGATATTATGGCAGTTCGGGTGATTTTGACAGATGACAGGTAATACAGGTACAAAAAATGAGTATGTAAAACGGAAAAATATCAAACCTGATTTTTTAATATGTTTAAAGAGACAGTACTTTACATTCATTCATTGCCAGACGCTTTTTGCGGGTTATTTCTTTCGCCAAATGCTTTGATGTTTTATAAAAAATCGTATCATTTAAGTTAGAGTAATAAATATCTATTTTATACAGGGTTATTTGGAAAACATTAATAAACTCGCGGGACTTAACTTCTGCCTTGATAATGAGTCGAAAATCTTCAAGCTATTATGTCCTAATATCAATAGTTAACGAGATATGTGACATCAAAGTTTGCATTTTTATCCAATATTTCTGACTTATTTTTTGTAAAACGTTATACTTTCATTACACTAACTTATATCGAGTATGAAAATTCATTCCCTTTAATACAAGTCAAATAAAAAAATAAAAATTGGGATTTTTCAGGGTTTTAATCATTTTATTTAACTTGTATTGAAACAAATGAATTTTTCGTAATTGATATTAGTTACTTTAATGATATTTCAACGTTTTACAAAAAATAAATCAGAAATATGGAAAAAAATGCAACTTTTGATTTCGCATATCTGCATTACTATTGATATTAGGTCATAATAGCTTGAACATTTTCGACTCACAATGAAAGCAGGAGTATGGTCCTGTTTTACAAAAAACCCTGTTTATTTTATTTGGGCCACTACCATATACTTATACCATATACTTTTATTAACACATTTCTCATGGACGAACTCGAATATCATAATATTCGAACCTTCTTACCTACTATAGTGTACATCTAAATGTAATTGGCCATCTATATTATATCAATGTTTTCTATGCTTCTTTGTTGTGCTGTTGGTCTTCCATGAACATTAAATAAATAAATAAAAATAAAATAAATCTACAGAAAATATTTCATTTGATTCTACAACGTTAGTCTGTTGGTCGCTGGCCTCTACCCCATACATTAGAAGTTATATTTGTGTCAATGCATTGAAGACAGAATTATTAAGAGGCCCCAGTACACGATTTTCGTATTTCCTCTCGAATTGCTAAATTTAACGTAAACTTATTAAATCATTTTGCAAAACCCATAGCTAGACAGGCTATTAATCAATTTTATTATGATAGATCCATTCACTCTTTAAGCAAAACATCAAAAAAATTATAACACTATTTTAGTTTTCATGCAATAGAGTTATCTTTGGTACACTTAATGTCGTATATTTTTAAATAAAGACCATATATTTTATTTACAAATTGATTGCATGAGGTTTGAAAAAGAAGTGGTGCTATTCAGACATTAATATTTTTCGACAAATTGTTAAATATGTATATCGTTTTAAAAAAGACAAACATTAAGCGTTGTTTCCTATATTGCAGAATCCATTAAACCATTAAAACATCGATTATTTTAAGTATATTTTACATGCGTACTAAGAAAATTTCACTTTCATTAATATAGAAATATTCAAAAAATTATACCTCATAAGAATTCGAATTAATTAAATCGTCGTCTGTTAAAGTATCATTTTTCTTTCAAATCAGACTTCAAATCGACTCGATTGGTCATTTTCGGGATTCCGTGACTTATGCCGTTAATTCTATCGCAAAGAAACGAGTTTTTAGCGATAGCTCACAACCAGGTCTGTGCATATTTAATTTATTTTTAGTATACTTATATTTTTATGTACTTATTTAAATGGTATAATTTCAAAAAAAAAAATATTGATTATTTTATTTGTATATATCTACTTTTATGTGAGTTTTTTTTTTCACCAACATGTTTCAGAAATTACCATTCCATCATCAGCGTGCTATATAACTGTCAAAAAATTCAAATGAAATGTCTGTTGTTCCCTGCTTTTCCAAATCATTTGAAAAATTATTTAAAAAAAAAATTAAAAACAATATTTAAAAAAAAAACATTTTTTTAAAAAAAAAGGTATAATTTTTCACTACAAAAAGACCTTACGCAGTATTTAACGCCAGCCTGGACATACAAAGAAGTCCTTCAGATAAAATAACTTAATAACAATTGCAGTGCTCAGTGTTTCCCCGACTATCCTCCATTCTCAGCATTTTATCAAAAAGTAAGGAACGACCTAACTTTATTTGACAACAATAGCCAGCGTTTGACATATTGGCTCAATACTCGTTTACAAAGCTTTGAGTGTCTCTCGCAAGAGTTTTTCCTAACGATGAGAATACACAAGAGACAATCGATAACGAGAATTCCGTTGAGGCAAGTATATTTATTTTCTATCTGTACACATTTTATGGAAGTATTTATATATTTTTTATTACAAACTATGTATTATTTTTTCAATTTACATAAATTAAAATTTATGTTCGAATCGTAACAAATGTTTAAACTAACTTACTTCACGCCGTTTCCAAGAGGGGTAGATAAAGAGGATAGAATGCCACACTCGTCTGTACTGGCACACCACTTTTATTTCATCCACTTTCATACATCTTCTCATGCTCGTTCTTCGGTTGTTGAAGCTTTAACTTAACATGAGAAATTATCATTTTTTAATCATTACATTGCAAGTGTTCCGCTTCTACAATTGGGCCTCTTAGCCTGATAAAAAGTCAAAAAAATAAATTTTTTTTATTAAAAATTTGATTTTAAAAATGTTAGAAATATCTATTTTAAAAAAAAAATATTTCTAACTATACTATAATATAAGTGACATAAAACTTTTTTGATGTTTAACATCTGTGCGCTTGATTCATGGTACTTAATTCGTGTATACGACGGAAACCTTGTTGAAACACGAAGTTGGAAAAATTGCTTACAACGAGTTGGTAAAGAAGTCTACGGCTCAAGCGGCCGGACTGAATGGAAGAAAAAACATGGCGCCTTACAAATTTAGACCAAGCCGTCATCATTTAACATCTATGTTTGAAACTTCCAATCGCCGTTGAATACTGTTCTCCCTAACGCCGTGTGTACTGAAAAAGACATTCAAAAGGCCTCCAAAGAGGTGTAGAAAATTCTCGTTAATTAAGACACACAATGTCACACATATTTGATACAATACATCCAACTCACATGGAAAAAATAAATACTGTTTTTTGTACATTTAGACATTATGTAGAATGAATCCAAAATGTAAAACACATCATATCTTTGTAAATTATTATACTTAAAATTACATTAAAAGCTATAAAAATATCCAACAATTAATTAAATATCGACGTTTTAGGTTTTTTTAGATTCAAACATTTTAGTTGGCATTTTTTCAAGTCCTTTGTGTTTTGGGTTAGATGCTTTCAGCATAACTATGTCCATTATTAATTGATATGGCAGTTACTTTGTAGTACAACATGATTATTTTCATTTAAACTAAATTGAACTTTGTAATGCACACATCTACTCAGAATCCGCCAACCATATAATTAAAACCAACCATTCTTTCGATAATCAGAGACTTAAACTACTCCGCCCGGTTCCTCATAAAGGATTGATATAGAACAGTTTAGAAACCGTCGAAATCCAAAAGAACTTGAATTCTGAGAAAACACTCGAAAACAACATCATACTCTTACAAAAGCCTCCACTTCTAAGCATCTTCCCCTTAAAGACCACACAAGTATCACCCCCCCGAACTACTCGCGAGCCGGGGGGAGAAAGGGTGAATCGAAACAAAAAAGAAGGAAAAAGGAAGAACGTGCGGTACATCAAAACAATAACATAAAAGGAAAAAAAAAGAGCCAGGAAAATGAGCAAGTGAAACCGGAAAAGGAAAGAAAGTAAAAGCACCAAAGCAAACTCCAAAAAACAAGGGAAGACAGACAAAAGGGAAGTAAGAGAAAAGAAAGAAATCAAGAAAAACCGGAAGAAACAAGAACACGGAATAAAAAAAACACCGAGACAGCAAAACCCAGAACAGAGAAGGTAACACAAAAAACGAAACAACAGGGAGAAAAAGGAAGAAAAATTCGAAGAAGAAGAAGGAAAACGCCAAAAAAAGAGCCCAGACAAACGACGAATGAGACAAGCACAAAGTGGTTCCTAGAATCACGTATCACTGCTGAAAGGCATTGATCCTCTCAAAGTATAGAGTAGTAGTATTAAATTTAACTCAACGTGTGGTGCATTACTAAACTTGAATTTAGTTTTCAAATTGAAATAACTTACGTCCATACTCATTCTTATAGTGAAGTTGCAATTTCAGAACAAAGTTCTGTGAATTTTAAAAACGAATTTATTAATTGATTAATTTATTAATCAATTAGAAAGATACATAGAAAAATCAAATCGAAGAAAAAATATTTTGGCTGCTACCAGGACTCGAGCCCGGATCAGACACATCAGCCTCGTTTTTGTTAATTTATTGACCTTTCCGTTAATTTATTAACCTTTTATGTATGTCTCATTTTATTTAAGTAAAAACCTTTAGATATCTATACAGGGTGTATCAGAGCTAGCAGCAGAAACTTGTCCGGTAGACTTCTGACTATTTTATGAGTCTAAAATGTTCAAGCAACCTTGGCCTTATATCAGTAGTTATGAAGATCTGAAATATCAAAGTTTGCAATTTTTTTTCAATATTTCTTACTTATTTTTTGCGAAAAGTTAAACTATCTTTACAGTAACTTATGTCGATTATGAAAAATACAAGTCGAATAAAATGATGGAAACCTTGAAATAATTGAAAAAAGTTATTTTTTACAAGGATTTTATCATTATATTTAAGTTGTATTGAAGTAAATGAATTTTTCATAATCGATATAATTTACTGTAATGATAGTTCAACTTTTTGCCAAAAATTAGTCAGAAATATTGAAAAAAATACAA
>JADDOH010004883.1:0-28990 GCA_016648135.1 Agrypnia vestita
ACTATTGTGATTAAAATTTGTATTATTAGGTAGTAATCGTAGAGTAAAACCGTTTATTGTTATACTGTTTTCGATGTATAAGATTATTTCAGCTGTGAAAATGAAGAAAATTCTTTTAAATGTTTAGTCTTGTCCAACTAGATACTCAGAGCAATTATAACATTACTTGAATATTTTTAATTCTTAAATGAATATGAAAAAATGCCTAATTGGGTGGCAAAAGTGTAGGATCCGTATTGCTCAAAAACGGCCTTGAGTGTGAGTGGGTCCCTCTTCACTAATTCTTATTAATTCTTCAAGCACATTTATAAAACTGATATATCGTTATGTTGTTTTTAACTGTTCTAACTTATTATTTATTACAAACACAAAAAAAATAAATTATGTTGAGTGTGATTTATTACATAATTGAGTTTATGATGGATTCATATTTTATTTTCTTTACAGGAAAATTATTTAAAAGCCATTTCTAAGTTTTCATTTCCACCGAATAACCGTCTCCTGCGGAGACTTGCTTATTTCTTATACATGGCGTCATTTCGCACTTCATTGAATATAAATATTACATTTCGCATTTTTTCACATTTTTCACATATTTTTGAAGTGGATTTAGAGAAAATTACGGTCTGCCTTAAACTTGGTTGAAACTTGAAACATTTAATTTTATTGCTTTAATAAAGGTATTTATAATAATTCAATAAAATAAAATATTTTTTTTAAAATTATAATTTATAACTTGTTTTATTGGAGGTTTTCCGAGCAAAATATGTCACGTAATTGTCACGCATTCTTTATAATAGAGATGCGAACACGGAATACGTGTCGCATCAGTATTCTTACTATTTTTTGAAATAGGGTAAAAAATTGGATTAACTTGCTACAAACATGAAAGGCAAAAGGCAATCAAATTACGCACCACCAGATCACCGCTACACCAACAAGCTACATTTTAATTTTAAAATAAGGCCTCTGAAATAGTAAAAATTTTTTTCAATATTTTGTAGGAGGTTAACGGTTGGACTGTAATGTATTAGAACATTGTTGCGTGTATTTAAAAGAAAAGTTTATCAACAAGGTAGAAATATTTAGGAAAAATTTAATTTTTATTTTTTTATTACAAAAAAAGAAATGCGAACAAGGAATACATGTCACATCAATATTCTTAGTATTCTCAAAATAAGCTTGTATAGTGAAATGTATGCTTTGATATGAAAATAGAACTAACTTGCTAGTATCCTGGATGGGGCTCAAACCACCGACCATTAAATGACCATCACACCAACAAGCTATTCTACCCAGGTGCAGTATAAAACTTGTGCTGGAAACTCGTAATGTGTTTTAAAAATTTTTGGATTTCGTTTATGTTAATTTTTGTTACCTTCGATAAAGTATCAAACTTAAAAATATTAATAAGAATGCTTATGTATAAATATAACAATTGGAAGAAACTAGAAAATACCAGAAATATCTAGAACAGATTATAAAATGGGAGGCTGCGAACGCCAGCAAAAAGTTTTTGTTTGTCAGCTGGCAACGACCATATAAAACATAGAAATAGTTTTGCTACAGCGATATAGAACGAGAGTATCTATCGGCGTGAAATAAGTTTTCGATAGTGATCAGCGCGATACAAACGACGTTGATCAGAATTTCCAGAGATAAATGGAAGATTCTCGAGCAAGGAATATAAAATTAGTGTGAATAATGGAACAGTGCTCCAGTTAAATTAGTGTACAGCGACTTTACTTTATTTAAACTTTACTTTATTTCAAGCATTCCATTTTATCTTCCACCACCGCGAGCCCGTGACAATATAAATATTAAAACCTGGATACGTTTCATAAAACCATTAATCAAATCAAAGTCCACGTTCCCTGGATTTGATAAAAGGTACATAAATATATTATGTCATATAATTACACTTTATAAGCTGTATTTTGAAAACTAGTAAAATAATTAAAATGAATTAAACAAAGGAATTAAAATGTAGAATTATAAGATCGATACACAAAAACAGAGAGTTTTTTATTTGTCTAATTACAGACCGATCTCTATTTTACTAGCTTTTGATAAGTTAAAGCAAATGAGGACTTTAGTAAAAACAAATCCATAAAAATGGTGTACCGTAAGTCTCAATATTGGGACCCCATCTGTATATTATTGATGAATTTAGTCACTGTACTCACTTTGTCTCTGCGGATGACACCGCTCTATGCTTGTCTCATGAAAATTTACAAGAAGTTTCATACTAGATTTTAATGAAATTTAGAAATTTAATGATATTTAAAAAAAATTAATGAAATCTTGAATAGTCTCATGACATGGGACTAATAATCAATGCCAAATAAATCAAATGCATGCATATAAGATCACCACATGCTCATTTTAATGTCAAACCTCATATAATTGCTCATGACTTCAATTGCATACACGAAAGGATAGAAAAATAAATGTTTGTGTAGCACAGTAGATTTTTTAAAAACTCATAAATACCTTGGACTACTCATAGATGAATATTTCAAATGGGATCAGCAGATATATAAAATTTGCTCGAGCTTTAGGGCACTTTCAAGCAGATTTTATAAGATTCAATACACCATAACCAAAGCCTGTTTTAAAAATTATTTATTTTTCTTTGGTAGAATCAACATTAAGATATGGTATAAGATCGTGGGGCCTCTCCAGCAAATCAAATATAAAACCTTCAATCTAACATTGTAAAAAAATATCATAAGTTCATGAACAAACACAAAATATTAAATTAGTGTATACATTGATCAATATTCTGCCAATTCATGGGTTAATACTATTTCTACTGATTAAAGAAAATCACAAAAGTGAAATATACAAGAGGGTGGTAGCACATGGCAGAAATACAAGACGTGTTAAAAATCTAGGTTTGATTGTTCTAAGAATAACAAACAAGTACGGAATGAGAACACAAGAATATTTGGTGCCCAAGCTATGGAAGAATTGCAAGGCGCCTTTCTAACATGGTTGTCGACTCCAAATTCGGTGGTGGAATTCAGAAGGCAGATGATGTCAAACAACATGATCTATCTATGAACAAATGTATGAATTAAAGTGAATCATGTGATCAATGTGTATTATGTTATTATTTGTGATGTTCAAAAATGAAATGTAATAATATTGTGATATTAATTGTGAAAATGTAAAATGTAATTATATTGTAATATTAATTGTAAAAATGTCTCTTTAAGACGTTTTAATGGGTTAGTGATGTTCAAAAAAAAATTATTTGGGAAATAAATAGAAAAAAATATTATACAACAATATAAATAAGATGTAATAAGTTTAAGGTTCATTAATTATATTTGGCCAGGATAAAACGAATAAAATGTGATTATTTGGAAAAATAATCTTGTAAAAATTTATTGAACTATTTGATAATGTTATTTGTGATTTATAAAGAGAGAGACATTTTACAAGCAGCTTTAAAGTGTAAAGTCGGACATACCTACCGAAATTACTCAGTTTCTCATTGTAATATGAAAAATTCTTTAGTCGAGCAAATAGAATTGTAACAATGAAAATAAAACCATTTATCTAAAGAGAATTACTGTCAGATCGTAGTCAATTCTGTGCGAAGGATCAGAAACGTACCCTTAACGGAAAGTTGCTGCCATTTGGAGTGACACAGATAGATTCTACATCCCCTTAAGTCCATTGTCTCGTTACAGAAAATGGACAACAATTGTATTAAATTGAAACAGACCTTTGTAATAGAAAGTTGGGATCGAGAATGTTTAATTAAGGATAAACACCAAACACTTTGACATTAAATACTTTGATATTGGTTCTTCGTGTCCCCTATTCTTTATACATACTTGATTGAATACTTTATCAAATTTCATACCGTGTTTTATAAAATGGACAACGGTGTACATTAGTAAATAAATTAAATAATATATATAAATAAAAAAAAAAAAAAACAATACAGTGTACATTAGTAAATAAATTTTAAAATGGGTGATGGAGATGATACTGTATACCATATTCAGTTTCTTCGGTATTATAAATTTGTCAATTGAACCATTCTAAAAAAAAGATCGACAATCGAGATATCTATGTAAGCTTTCAATATATCCAGTCCAGAAAAAAACGTGTCATGTCAACGGGGCACAAAATACTCTTGATAGGCTAGGTAGGTTAAGCTTCTTTTATAATTTACATAAGTTTTGAATACTCTTTTAAAGCATTACATTTAAATTAAATCCTGCATTTTATCTACAATTTAAATAGATATTTTATTTTTGTATAGAAAAAAAACATAAATCTATTTTTTAAATTATTACAAACACACACACACATACACACACACACACACATAGAGATGAAGATAGATTAGATAGAGAGATGAATATAAGATATTATATATATATAATATATATATTATTTATAATATACAAAGATATATGCAGAATATTAAACCAGAAATTCACGATGAAAAACCACCGACCCCCCAATTAGAAAAATCCAACCTTTTCAACTGTATATGAAGATAATAAAGTAAATATACGGATTACTAGAAGACGAGCAAACCTCAATTAACGGCGGCGCTGGGGAAAACCACTCTCACAAACATCCTGGACGCAGAATTTTTCAAACTGTGCACGTTCAATAGAGAGAGAGAGAGAGAGAAGAGATATATGATAGAGAGAGAGCAGATATAAGAGGAGAGAGAATAATATTAGAAATTGAGTGTTATTTTATACTAATTATAAATTAAATTTTTGACAACCAACGCCATCAAATTCATCGATATTGTATGTGAAAGTGTGATACGTTGAAAATTTCTCTATAAAGCTGGAATCAATTAAGCATGACATTAAATGGCAAATTCTTTGTTGTTCTGTGTTCGCATCACTTGGCTACGTACCCGCCCAATGGATTGAATGCAGTTTAGTGAACCGTTAATTTTCCCATTAGCCTACCTTTTGCGAACAGATTTTAGCGGGAAATTATCCCAAGAGCGTTGTTACGCGAGACTAAACGTCCGCTTTTATCGACAGTACGCTTTACCTTGTCAATACACATAAGATGGAGAGTCCTACCCTAAAAAATACGGTTTTATTTTAGAGGAGAAATCGCTTTGTTGTTTTTCTTAAGTGGGCTCCTTTAGAAATGAATTTTCCGTTAAATAAATAAATCATTCTCTTTGTCGGCCTTTTCAGTTTAAGATTTCGGATTTGAATTATTTTACTGGTTATATATCCGCAGATCTATTAATCTAAATGAGAAATGCCTTGGTGGCATTCAGTTCACAAAATGAACTAACGGTGCTAATAGTAATTTTCTGTGTTAGTATATAAAGCATGTTTCTTGGTAAACTGCTTTTACGAAGCTTCTACGTCACGTATAATTTTTAAGACATGTATTTTAATTTAAACAAATCGTTAGAAAGGATTTAGGCCTTTGGATAAATATCTTAAATTAATATAAATATAGTATTTACATATTATTATGTGTAGGTGTGTTGAGTTCTAGAAAAAATGTAAAGGATAATTATTTCTTACATAAAACAATCTTATTAATTTAATTTTCAGTGAGATAATGAGATATAGATCGTGACCAAATCCCAAATCGTAACATCAGACAGTCAACTACTTTTCATCCATCTCCTTCTTTGCAAGACCAACTCTAACTAAAACTCATTCATCTATAGATACACAAATTCATTTAACTTAAATTACAAATACATTGATATTTTTAACACGACTATTCGGAACATAAAAAGAAAATTAATTTGACAATCGCACCCAAACTACATAGTTCACTCAAATTATGTTTCCATATACTCCCATTCATAGTTCCTTTATCCTTATCCACCCTTTCCACTCCTTTTCAACATATTTTGAAACTATGAATGAGAAAAAAATATCTCATAGTGTCACACTCTACTAATATAATTAATAGTCATCTGTGAAAACTTTATTAACTATTTTTTATATTATGTATGTCAATTTAAGATTGCTGTTAACTTTTCCTAAAAATAAATAAATTATCTAATGTAAGTGCGTGTTACCTACTCTTAGTGAATTCTCTGCATTTTCCTTACCTTATCTTGTTTGTGTCGGCTATTCTAATCATTAAGTTTCACTTTGGTCTGTTCTGAACTGCCACCTTGGACAGACTGAAACTATTAATGTTGCTCGTGGTCCCTCAAATCTTTTGCTGTCGATCTCTATGCTCGATGTTTGAACTACGTGATATTTTTCCCTTCGCATCACTTGTCAATACCATGTCCGCATTTTAATTTTTCAGGAATAGGAGTCGCCCTAGAAGAATCGCGGTTATGAAAAACTTAAATTTTTAAAATAATCTTATGAATCATTCATCTTGTCTGTCTGTTTCGTATTCGTCTAATATTTCATATTCGTTTCATATTCGTCTAATACTCCCATCCGTAGAAAATGGTTGACCAAACCGTAGTTTTAGAAAAATTGCTTTTAATATTATTTTATTGTAACTTTTACAACATGTCATGAGGCTCAATTCCTCAACATCATAAAAACACCCAGGCAGAAGAAAATAACACATATATTGTGAAGCACCCTTACGGAAATTCCGATGTAGGGAGCTAGTTTCATGTAAACTGGATTACAAGGACCGCCGTGTGACCCCTTTGTCTATACTGGAATCTTATTATTGCCATTTAAGCTATGCGGCATCAATTCTATGCAATACACATACGTCTGCCGATACTACGGATCCCAGGTATTACGCACAGGTGTATTACTTTGTTATATATTCCAAGGATTTTATTAAAATGGACTCAGTAAAGCCTTCATTTTCCTATTTACTGTTTCTGAGGTAAGTTTGTAGAGCTATAAAACACTTGTTTTGGTTTTACTCGTTTTATTTACCTAAGACGTTTTTCGCTTTATCTGTTTAATTAACTTGAGGTAATATGCGTCTCAAAATACTCCACCAAGTAGAACCAAAAACAAGTCTTTTATTACCAAACATGCATTTATTTTCCAATGCGCGCCTCCAGGCATGCTTTAAATTTTGATAGTTTTCATGGATCAGAATAATATCGAGAGCGTGTAAAATATTCTTTTAGGCTTTAGACTTTTAAATATCTTATAATCTTATTGTGAGTATTTGATTTAGTTTACAATGAGTTAAGCGATTGGGCTGAAAAATAGGTATGTCTTGGTGGTGATTCCCCGAGATGAGGCTTAACAGGCATTTGATAATGAGGTGAGTGTCTTATCGTTAAACCGAAAAGACGTCAAATGATGATTGTATATAATCATTTTCATACTCACATTTTAGACATATAATGTAAATTCTAAAATATATAAAAATAATAAAACTTCCACACACGCTGTAACATAATAAAATAAAGGAAGAACAAGATATTATTTTGAATGAAAAACTATTTTGCGCTGCCGTAATGCTCGTGTTAATGTGAATTTATTGTCAACGCGTAATACATAAAATATTTTCCCGAAAATTGTTGAAGACGCTCTCTTAAGAGCGTTTCTGCCAAAACGACTTCCTAAAATCTTGCTAAAAGACTCCGGTAAAATGGTAAAATTCTCGCCTCCACGGCACGAGACGGGAAGAATTGTGCACAGGGGGTAGATTTGGGTGAAGTTTGGGGATGATTGGTCCGTTACGGGGGTTTGTTTGGCCCGTGGGAAAATAACACGTGCACTTTTTCTCATTTTAGGAAAATGAAATGAACAAATGAAGGTCGGATTTAAAGAATGGCGTTCGCTTTCTTTCTTTCGTGACGTTCTTTGTGTGCTTCGTCATTACAGAGACAAAGGGAAATGGTTTACCAACAAAATTTACCAAGCTTTTTTATTGTTGTTGGATAAAAATGCACGACAACAAACGAAAAACCTTACAATTTTACTGAGATCTGAAAATAACCGCATTATCTCTTTACAGAGCTTGAAATGACAAGCGGCTCCCCTGAGAGGAAACATTCCACTGTATTTTACCTAAAAAATGTATTTTTATTTAATCGTAATGTTTTATATTTTTGTATAATTTAAATACTTTAAGCAAATTTTAATTCTTCTGAAGGAGGATTTTCATATCATTTCGTGGATAATGCAAATCAGATTACCAAGATAATGAAAAGTTAGAAATTTCTTTGCGAATATCTCTTCGGCTCTCTCGAACTTTAGCAGTCTGGAGCAAACTTCACAACAATATTGCAAATTATAGGATTATACTTAATAAACTTGAAATTAACAGATACTACTTAATTCATTAATAAAATTGATGTTGCGATGCAAAGACATTAGCATAGTGATGCATAGAGGTGAGAAAATAGCAAAAATGATTCTCAGACATGATTACGCTAAGGAATGTTAGTTTTCACGTGATACACTTCAATGAACTTGGAAACCACGCACTCCTTGTTATGCGTCGTCTACTTTGTT
Source organism: Agrypnia vestita (assembly GCA_016648135.1). Lineage (NCBI taxonomy): Eukaryota > Metazoa > Arthropoda > Insecta > Trichoptera > Phryganeidae > Agrypnia > Agrypnia vestita. Next base: position 8,427 of record JADDOH010004883.1, read on the forward strand.
ATTTTATAACATAACCTTTTATTTTATTTTCAACGGTGTTTTAAATATCTATATATAATACCTATGTTATTTCGCTATTGTCATCAAATATTTTTTCATTACTCTTTAACGTCACACTAGGACTATCTATTAGGTTCATAAAAGACCTGTTGAAAAGCTATGTAGATGCTTTAAAATAAAAAAGCACTTACTGAGGTTCTTTTCAAAAGATAAAGATACAGGAATTATCAAAAAAAAGGTTCAATAATCTTATTCGGTGTATTGATTAGATGTAGAAAACTCAAGGTTCGATCAAGGCTCATCAAGGTGTATTCTATAATATTGTCACAGAATGACAAGCAAAGTGCATTGCGCACTGTCCAAATTCCTTTTACACACACAACGCTATCGAAGGATCAAGAACGGTCTATAATAATTTTGGGTGATCTGCAACATTTAGAAAACGCTTGGAATAATCAAGAAGTGACGAGGACTTTATCCTAAACACTAGAATAATCTAGAAAGTTAAAAAATACCAGCATTTTGATATAAATACGGAACCGTAAAGCAGTTCATTTGTCGTGTTTTACGTGCCAGAATTTAAAATTCTACGAGTAATAAATACGTGTTACCCAGCGATCATGAAATGTTCATACACGAGTGATATATTACGAAATAGTATAGATTAAAAAAAAGCGTTAAGTTTAATTTGTGTTAAGTGACTTTGTACATTGAATAATTAATGAATCATTAATTAATAAATCGCTAATTAATTTCCAGTGTTTTCTTTCATTTTCATTCACTCGTTCCTAGCCAAGACACGTGACAATAAACACTTAAATATGTTTAAAATGTATATTAAGTTACAATAAGTTACATAATATAAAATTGTTTTAATCCAAACACACTTGTTTATTTGTAATTGATCATTTAAGGATTGATTTTGTTTCTTATATGGAGTACTTGGAATGTGCCGAAAATTTTCACTTCTCGTAAGAGTTACGAAAGAAACACCTGAGTTATTATCTTATTATATCGTTATTCTTTCGTTTGATCCATTCATATTGTCAATCTCGATACAGCAATATTCAGATTGAAAGATACCAATTAAAGTTTGTATTTTTTAAAAATATTTCTGAATTATTTTCTGTAAAATAATTCAAAAATATTATTAATTAGTAATTCATAAGGAAAATTAAAAATTCATTCGCTTGAAGTCAAATAAAATGACGAAAACCTAATAAAAAATATTTTTATTCAGTTTTTGTTTTTAATTTTATTAAGTTTTTAATATTGAAAAAATGCAAACTTTGATGTCGCTTATATCTGTTATTATCGGCATTTCATCCAAAGTGTTTTTTTATTCAAAGTTGAATGAAGAAGACTGCCCAAAGTTTTTGCTACTAGCTACGAGATACCCTGTACTCTTTCTATCAGAATTTCTCCATGAAGTTTGCCAACCGAGCTCAATAGACTAATTGACCTATAGTTCCCATATTCCATTCTTGAACCTTTATCTTTATAGAGAGGCATAATAATTTTCCTCTTGTCTAAAAGGATGTGAGTGGGATTAAAGAGTGAATGAAGCCACAAAATCACTAATGGGCTACCAGACTTGATACTCGGCAACGTCTTCTCATTCTCCATTTTTTTGGCTCACAATCCTTGGATTGGTCTACACCAAGCACTCAAGCTTACATTCCCCGTATGTGGGGTATAAAAGCAAAGGCAGCATTATCCAAAAAAAAAATTAATGCAGTCATAGAGGATTCTTAATTGAAAATGTACTGAATATTCCATTGTTTTGCAAAGCCTCTAATCAAACAATGTTTCCATTTAATCAAGGCTTGGATTGATAGGATGTCTAGGGAAGAAATATGGTATACGTACGTATGGTAATATGTACGCAAAATTTGGGTCCAATCGGTGAGGCGGTATAGATTTGTACAGAAAATATATCTGGGGGAGGGGGTGGGTTAGAGGCGGAAGGGCAAATGTTGCCTTTATTACCTGACTGGTCCTTTTGAGTTCAAATTGGAAAATTTTGAGACCAATCGGTCAAACGGTACAGATTTGTATCGAAAATATATAAGGAGGAGGGGAAGGTATAGAAGAATATGGGTGAAATGTTGCTTATGTTACCCGCTGGGTCCTAAAGAATATGTTTCCAAATTTTGAGTCCGATCAGTCGAACGGTACAGATTTGCATCGAAAATATATCAGGGGAGGGGAAGGGTTAAAATAATAGGGGAGAAATGTCGCCTATGTTACCCGCCGGGTCCTAACAAACGCTGTAGATTTGTATAGAGGACAGACAGACAGACATTGAGTTTTAAAGGTATAGATTAGTCCATTACATTCTCTTCGCTGTCACACATTTCCTCCATGTATAAATAAATATTTCAAATAAAATATTTCATCCATGTTCCTTTAACTTCATCCTCATTAACATTTTATCATTCACTGACTTTTGTAAAAAATTATGTTGTGCGGAATTTTCAAGACATTTTCTCAGTTTTCTCTCTTTACAGCTGTAAGGTTTAGGGTATGTAGACTTTTATTGTATTAACTTCACTAGATCTTTCATCAGTCGTTGACAGTTGACAATACTCTTTTTCTCCATGTCTCTATGGATATATGGATTGTGTAGGGATGTGCCCAAAACAATCAGTTAGTGATGTGACAACAGCCACTCTTTTTTCCATTCTTTCACACTAGACAAGTCATTGATTTAGCATTTTCTTTCAAAATATATGCTTTAGTGTTTTGTGCGTATATAATATATTGTCATGAGTTGTTGAAAACTCAAAGAAGTTGTGCACTGTCAAAATCTCTCAAAATTATCACTCGGTAATACTGACTATGGAACACTCTGGAATCATCTAGAATCTCTCGTAGTCTCTGAAACGCCCCACTAGGCTCTTGAAACGAGTTGGCAGTTATTGTAAAATCTCGAAGGAATTTAGTAGTTAAAATATAGTCACGCGACGCGGGGTCAGTCATTCGTGACCAACGTGATATTAGCAACGGAGCGCAGCGTATTGTTAACAACACGTATATTCTAGCGACAATAAATAAAGGAAGCTCCTACCGGTGGGAAAAAAGTTCTTTTGTGTGCGAATGTTTTCTAGAAAGTGAACGAAGTAATAAAAACAGCGTGAAAGTGTGAATTAAGAAACACTGTAATAATAAGTGTGTGGAATATATGTTAAATTGAACAGTGTTCCACTTAATTCGTGTTTTTTCTGTATGACTTTATAATTAATAAATAACTTTTTAGTGTTTTTCATTTGCCTTCCAAAGTCTCGTGACAATATATAAGTAAGTATGTAGGAACTAATCTTTTTACTATTTGAGTAGAAATAAATCCTTGAAGGTAAAAATTAACCTTTATCGAAATCACACCCAGGTTGAATGCGTAGGTAAATGTAATGAACGTTGATTTTCACCTTTGCGCGACGGTGGTCGGGCCCCCTTACGTCTCCAGGCTGGCGTCGCGACGTCGGCGCCGTGACGCGGCATATTGTATTATTTACATACTCCAACTCAATTATAAACCTAATTATAAAGTTCCCCCTAAGAAGTTGTCATTATTCATGTCGTGTAATCGTGACACAGTCTGTTGGCGTAAAAGGGATTTCATTACCTCTTGATTTTATGTCACCCTCAGATCTCGTTTGTCTGCCTTTGACGTGTATTTACTCAAATCCATTTTAAATAATAAAAATTTTAAAAATTTCCAACAAATTTGACAAATTTTATTCAGGTTTCATATACCAAAAGATTCATTTTCTGGGAAATAAAAAAAATATATATTAATTTAATAATATACATTATATCGCCTTGACAGCACGAAAAGCTGCCTCAATATTTATAAACTGCTTATTTAGCCGGTACCATAATTATGTACAGTTTAACAATCTAGCCTGGATAACTTTAATACAAAATATGGTATAAAAATGGCAGTTTATTCCTAATATACATCGTTCGTTATTCGATAATATACTTTTCACAATATAATATGCTTTGTTAGAATAAGTATACTAGTAAATGCTCACATAAGTTTTGCTCGTTTTTTTTTCAAATTTTAAAATGCACGCCTAGGGCAGGGATCGGCAGTTTGTCAAGTGAGAAGAGCCAAATTGTCATATAAGCAGGATAACAAAGGTACCGCAGAGCCGCATATGTGTAATATACATACTTGTATATGGATACGGATGTTTAGAGAAAATAAGTTTAAGATTTTTATTTTAATAGGAACGGCATCCATGCATTAATTTTGATAGCTTTACAATGTCTGGCTACTTATTTTAATTGAATACATTATTGTAAATTTTCATCCGTTACTCTGCTTCTTTTTATTTGGTTCTCAGTTGAGTCCAGGTTGAGAATGATTGTTCGCATATATATTATGAAGAGCCAAAGATTGTGAGAATACCAAAAGTTAGTTTTCTAACGCATCATAAATTTCAGGAAAAGTATTCCATGTATCAAATAGGTATTATTGTTTCTATTTTAGGCAATTTTTTTATAGCACTCGCGCTGAGAAATCAAATTGAACTAGCAGTTAGTAATTAAGACGACGATGTTCTGTGCTGGATATCGCGGATAGTTTGTAGGTAAGTCGATCAAATCAATATCGCCTCATAGTAGGTAAAATATAATTTTTCCTCTGCTGAAATAAATTTAACATAATATACTCAATTTAATTAATAATCTTCATTGCGCAGTCAGATTTTTTACCGCAAAATTTCTTTTAGAATTTGCACGATGGTCCTCAAATTTACATTTACGAATATATTTTCAATTTCCATCCCGCAAGCTTCTCTAAAACCTGATAGCTATTTTATCGAGCAGCACTTTACATAGTCGTTGCTTAGATTATAACGATACAGCTTTATAACAATATTTTTATATGTATTCTGAGAACACAATTACTGTATAGTGTCAACATAGGGACAATTATTATTAATCAAGATAAATTGTAGATGTCTCACAGAGATGAAGCTATTTATATGTATGGATGTTTTTACGGATAAACCAAGTTTGAAACATGACGGGAGCTACGATGCTCTAAACATGGCCCAGGATCGCGAAGAGTGGAAGAAAACAGTTCGTGCTGAGAGAGACAATATTTAATAACATTTAGCTTAAAGAGAGGTCAGAAAACCAATTCAAATTCAATTATAAAAAAACTCTCAATTTATCATGTATAATATAAAGTTACGTAGGTAGGTATATGCCACCCTGATTAATACAGCACGTTAGTCAACGTATTGTAAAAATACCGTGATATGTTTACTAAAATATTTATTTCCAATTTTTTCTTTGATTTCGATACAAAACTGGACACTACAACAGAAATCATTTTTTATCTTGTATCAATGGACCGCGAAAAAGAAATAAATTAATATTTGTCAAAGGGACAACTTTCTGTCAAAACTTTTCCGAACATATTCTTCCCGAATAATTGGATCGTCCCGGATTTCTGCAACTCGACTCCATACAACTTAATATCCGTTCTGTCGTATTATTTGTCAAATCAGAATACTCCAGTGGCGTACGCTATTTTACCATTATGCGGTTTTATTTTGAAACATACTAGAATAAAATCAAATAGAAAACAATCTCCTGGTTTGTATCTTCAGGGGTATTATCCCGTGTTTAACCGACCTTTCTGGCCGACGTTTCGGATCCCATTGCAGGGTCCAACATCAGGGCAGATGTGTGTAATGACAACACATCGTCCCTGATGATTAATCCTGCGACGGTATCCGAAACGTCGACCAGAAAGGTAGTAAAACACGGTATAATATCCCAGAAGACTCTGAGTGGCTGTGAAAACCTAAGAAAATAATCATTCGTCATAGTCCGATTACATAAATACTTTTTTAATCGATACTCATAAAACAGCATTGGCAATATTTAATTTGTGGTCATTTAAGTATGTTATAAAGTGAATAAACCATAAAATTTGGACATATTAAACATTGCATGGGTGAAGGTATGGATTCTTCTAACAGACAGATATTTATTTATTTTATTTATTTAATATTCACGGAAGACCAACGACACAATAAAGAAGCATAGAAAACATTTAAATAATATAGATGGCCAATTATAGGTCTTCACTTTTAGAAATACGTTATTAATGATAAATATGTTATGAAATAAACTTAGGCATGTTAAGAATAATAGAACAAGAAAAAATATAAAATTGAAACACAAGAAAAAAAGACTTAATTAGTAAGCAGAAAAGAATTCTGCACTCAAATTTTTTCTTATCTTGTGTGGCTGCACTCAAACAAATCAATATCCAATAATCTTACGAATTTATTGAATGCATCGCATACCCTCAAGAAATATTAATTACGACGATAGTTAGACGAAGTAATATCGAGTTGAAAAATTGGGTTGTATCTACGTGACCTACAGGGAACAGGAAACAACGGAATATGTTCGATAATATCTTGTAATTTTAATTATTGTCTGAAATATAATTATTGTTTCAAAATCGTATTAAGATAAATTTGACTATATTTTTATTATATTCTTGTGTACCTTTTGTTTTTTCAATTTTCATTTTTTTTTCTTTGTAGATATACGTAATGGTAGACCAGCTTATGCTCAAGATGGTTACGTAGTAATAAACTCAATATTATAATAATATTAATGATAATTATATATTATTATTATATCTTTACTAGGGTTGATTTTTTTAAAGATATAGAGGATCTTTAACTATTGGGTGGATATACAAAAACAAATTAATGTTATTTTAAAAATTGATATTTTTTTAAAAAGTATTTTTTTAGGAAAACGAAGATGATGTCATTATCAAGAAAATTTGAAATGAAATATATTGCATTAGGCAAAGAAAAGTATCTTCCATTCAGTATATCAGATGATGAGGTGTATCCGCACCGGATAATGTGTAACTTTGAATAAAGCCCTCAGGTAAAATATTTTAATCGAATAATGAGATTGAAAGATGGCGAAACTTTCCAATAAGATTGTCGAATATAGCGTGATATTAGGTTTTCAAATAAATATACGCAAGACAAAAATACAAAAATATGGGTCGATTATTTTGACCAAATCCTGAGAACTAGATATGAGAAATAGAAATGATGAGGTCAAAGATTTAATCTCTCTCTGAGATTTATCGTTTTCAGAAACAGAGGCAAGGACAATAGACCCTGAGAAGGAAAACAAGAATCATGTTCGTCGTCTTTCGAATGCGGTGTTGGCGACATTTGCAGCGGACTGAAAAACGAACCAATGCCTCTATTCTTCAAGAACTCCATGCAGGAAATAAGTTCTTTCGTATGTTGAGATTGTTCCTAAAACAGATATACCTAGACAGCTTTGAGAAATTGATGATCGTTGAGAATGTCCAAGAATGAAGGGCTATAATTCGACAGACTGGACAGATCAAATTCGAGACATGACCGGAATCTCATTAAAGGTATTATGTGCAAGCAGAAGCTATCAAGTAAATTGTCTTGTGTGGGTAAACTAATGGATACGGTTGGTCGGTAAGACAGAAGTCAATATATTTACGGCGATATTCTATTCTATTTTATCCATCTTTTTTGTGATTTTCTAGATTTTATCTTATTTATTTAGATTTCTCACTTTCTAGAAATATAGCCTAATATTTAAATTAGGCTATATTTCAATGATTACTCACATTTCTGAGATCATCTGTAAAGGGCGTAAAATCCTCACAGAGTTACGATTTTTGTCGACGGAAACTTAAAAGTTAAGATAAACTTTATTCGGCCGAAAATGAGCCAACTTTTTTTAATAAAGCTCTCAAGAAAAAAAATTGATATAAAGGCCTGAGAAAAATTTTAGGCGAAAGCTGCTAAATATTTCTCGTCTTTGAAAGAACTGATGTTCATTTTGATTTCTCGAGATATCCATTTTTATCTTAAATCATTACATTTTTAAGTATCTTCCTTACATTTCAATTGCGATTATTTTCAAAGTTCGTACACTAAGATCGATTTAAAATTATCCACGTGAATTTATTATCAACAGCCTTTTAATTTTTTTAAGTGAAATCTTCCTTTGCACGGCCAATATCGTCACTTTTTGATCTTAGGTCTCTTCATGTCTCAGGTCTCCTATGTAGATTGCATTTGAGGATCAAGAATCTTATTACAGGATTCATCATATACCACCATCGTATATGCGATATGCGAACTAGAACCCGAAAAGTCAACAAAAAAGGTCAGAGATACGGCGAAAATGATAACTCTAAAACGTTTTGCGAGATAGAAGGGTATCAAGAATTATTTTGTTTTGAAATATTAAAAAAAGAGTGAGAATTAGCCTTGGCTGTCTCACCGGAAAGGGACCAATGAGTCCCCAAATCCGGGTCGGCTACGCGGAGTATAGCCTGTTGTCGGCAGGTTTAAGGGTCATTTATGTCATGACTACGTTCACCATTTCATTCATCTCCTCCCTCCCTCCTTAAAGTGTCAATTTTTAGTGTAATGTATTTAAAAAATATTTAAATTAATTGTTAATGTATTGTTATGTTTATTTTTTACAGCCACTACTTACGAGTTAATATTGCTAATGTAGGTAGAGGATGCGAATCCGAGATACAAAAAATCAGTCTATACATAGATAAGTCACAGACCTGTTGGGTGAGATTTTTTCGTCATCAATTAGTTTTACTTAATGAAAAAAAAGTTGATGTCTGTTGCGATGTTTTCAAATCCGAACGGAATTATTTTTATAATAAACCACTGATCAATGAATATTTTCTTCAAAGTGAATAGATAAAAAAACAAAATTATATCTGGTATTTGGGTAAATTTAAAAAAAAAATATTACTTCCTCAAACCAACCGCAGAAAAGTATGGAAGGAAAATAGGTCCCCGAGGAGTCGTTCCAGTACTCGAAAACTCTTCTTTTACGATCGACATCACAGAGCCCTTGCAACTTGTTCCGCAAAAATTTTTCTGTACAACACTTTTAAAAGATTTTATGGGTTATATCGATCTATTTTTGCAAAGAAATAATTTAATATAAACGAATATTTCAGTGTAAAATGCGTGAAAAATCCTATTCGATATACTTAACTTGGAATACCGAACAGTGAAAATCACAATAGCATTTAAGCCCTTACAAAATTAAGATAAATTTAGTGTTTCATTGTAATCTTAATATACTTGTATTTTATATAAATGATTAATTATATTTTCTTCAATAAGAGCAAAATGACTTTATGGTGACATTATTTATATTATTAATGAGAATATACTCTGCTTATTTACAAATTTACTGAAAATACCAACATGGTGTTTTCAACAAATTAGTGGTGTAAACTTAGTATTTTCTTGTTTATTAGATTTATCGTACACTAATTAAAATTAACATGAGTATCTTGTGGATCTAGTGATTATAACTCTCGCTTAGTGATTCAGTAAACGATGATTCAAGCCCCATTTAAAGAGACCAGAAAATGAGTTATATTTTCATAGCACAAGCGTTTAGCTTAGTTTGCGTGTTCGCATCTTTTTAAAAAATATATATCTATTTAAAATATATAGAGAAAGGATTTTACTTTTTAAAAAAACTGTGTACGTACTTGGAAGTGGAGAATACGACAAAAGAAGTCAACCCTCTTAACATATTTAAACACCGTTCATCAGTACTAGGCTTGCTTAAGAGCATATTTTGGTTTAATATATGGCAAATAAATTTGTACAGCAATGGATGAGAAATATTAATTTAGCGGTGAGATTATACGATTTAAAGCTTATAATTTCACGAACATATAAATTTTTTTGAGTATGAAGTATCAGAAAAACATATATTATACGTTTTATACGTTAATCCAAATCACATAATAATAAAATTAATAACACCAAATGAAAGAAGAAGAAGAAGATTATTAATTTTTGATTTGACTTGATTATTTTTAAGTTAATAGTTAAATTAATAAATTGATAATTAGAATAATTGTTAAATTATTCTTAAAAATAGCTGCTGACAAATATAAATTTTCTGTGAAGACGTCCAATTTAAAAAAAAAAATCGATTCCAAGAAATCTAATTACGATTTTTATTAAATATTGTAATATAGTTCCAATAAAATGAATCATCAGAATAAAGGGAAGAAAAGAAAATGAAAAAGATCTATAAAAATAATTATGCATAGACCAAATAAAGGATGAAAAATAGTGGTGAGTCGTCTATTGCAAAACTTACATACTTATCACACATAGGCCTTTGACATGGCCAACGAACTCATAACAGATACCTAAATCGTGGCAAACATTAACCTAGCAATGAGAAACCGCTAAAGAAGAAGATATACATGTATGTATTTTAAGGATTCAGTTATATTTTTAATTATTAAAAATAAAATGTACCTTGGATGTTGGATTTAAGTAATGCTTTAATTTTTTTGCAGTATGACCATCATAATTTTTTATGTATGTTAAAAAAATTACAAAATACTGATCAACGCTCCATTTCTATTAATAATAATTCGGTTTCAACCTAAGAGCGCTTGTTGGAAAAAGAACAAATATTTTATGAGTCGGAAAATTACGCACGAAGTTAAGTAAAAAATCCGATCGTACAGCGTTTATCCCGGCAAAGATTCGTGGAAATGGGCTGATATTTTTCGCATTGCCTAAGGGCGAAAACTTTTATTTCATCCCCGTAATAAGGGAAGGTTCTCCAATGCTGAATGTGATGTAGTCTTTTACAGGGCCACGTATTGATCAGTTTCGAGTTAACTTTTACAGCTATTGTTGATGTTTAGACTTTAATACTTTTATTGGAGTTCTTGAGGTATCCAAGAAGTTGTAACTATACCGTAGAGACGTCAGACGCGATCGGATGCTAGAGAGAGGAATATAATGGTACAGTTTGTATTGGAATTTCTTTGTTTTTCATTTACAGTGAGTTTTATGTTGGAGAGATCTCAAATGGGCTTGGAAATATTTCAAATGACCTTGTGAAATAAAAAAAACAACATTACAAGTGATGTAACTGAAACGTTTTTTCCCACAAAATACTAAATCTATTTCGATTCGTACACTTTTCTATTGATTTGTTTTTCATGTAAGTGCCGAATAAAAGGTATTTAAAATATTTCACTCAATTTACAAACAGTGAAGTTAAGAGAGTGTTCTGGTCTAGAAGCGTAAAGTTTGTCATTTTTTGGAGCTCAATAAATACCTTTTTTCATAATTATATATATATAATATATATATTATATATATATATATATTATTGATGTATGTATTAAGAATATGCAAAAAAAAATTAAAAGTGAATAACTTGAAAAGCTGAGGTTTAAAAAATTCTATTAAATTTGAGGGTAAAAAAGGGGGAGCACTGGTTGACATGATAATATCTCAAGTTTTATTAAACGGATTTATTTAAAATTTTACTCAGACTTTCAATGTATAGTTCTTTATCGTACCTATTGCTTTTATATCACAATATATAAAAAGTAGGGTGGAAAAATGAGATTTTTTTAAAACAGATTTTACCGTTTACTTTTAGGTAGGGGCTCTGCCAATTTACCAGCTTATGACTTATTCAATTTAAATTTTTTATTGCATATTCTTAAAACATTAATAAATATATTTATTGATGATTTAAGAATTTAATGTAAAAAATAGATGTTCAAAATATTTTTGTTATTTTTTAATTGAAATTTACGACTCTAGACCAGAATGACCCTTTAAGTAATTGGCTTTCGTCAAAATGGCAGAGGTGAGATATATAGCTTAGTTTAGATTTTTAGGCATTAAGTTTGAATTTTTTGTATCATGGTAATATATGTAGCACATAGCAGAAAGGTGTCTAAACCGTAAATGAAAATTACATTACGGACAAATGCATTATTATGTAAATTAATTGAAATGAATATTTTTCAATACACATTTTTGAATTTTCACTTGCTTCTCAACTATTTCAGTCCATCGCGAAATTTAACCATCGCGACTGTCCGATAATTTAAAAATATTTATTGGTAGGTATCTAATATTTTTAAGTCGACGTTTAAAAATACGTTTGTTAAAATAATCTTCATATTAAATAAACATTCATTCCTGTCTATGGGAAAGGTTTAAAGACCACAGAAAACTTATGAGAAATATCTTTATAATTAGGATAATGTAGGTATTGGTGAATGTTGGAATTTGGGTGGGCTCGGGTTGGTGCGGTGTTCGGTTAATAAGATATGTGTCTCTTAACACAATATCTTATCATGGTATTCAGACTTGAACATATTATAATATTTTCACAAAAATATGTAAGATTTTTTTTTTCATATACCTATTTATATTTTCATCTATTGTCACGGGCCTTGGGAAACAAATAAAAATACCGGAAAATAATTAGCGATTTATTAAATAGTAATTAATTAATTATTTAATTAACAATAACAATAACAATAAATAATAAAACTTGAGGCTATGCTTTTAATCAAACTATTTGGCAATTCATTACTCGTCTATAAGCACTTCATTATTGCTGGATAACACTCTATTGGTTAGAACATCGGGATTGCGCTTATATATTTTGCCACTATCGGTACGAACTCGCCCGAGTATTTCGCTTGATAACTATCGCCCTGAAATTCCACACAGACCAAACCGGCCGACGTTCTCGGCTCACTTCGCATCGATCGAAATGTCAAAACAAACTCTCCAAGCGCAGCTGTCAGTTCCGCTTATATACGCAAAATGCTGGTTTTTAGAAAATCCAAGATTATTCTAGTGTTAAGGAGAAGGTTCGCGTCGCTTCTAGGGCTATCCAGGCGTTGTGCAATTCCTTCTGCTTACCATGTCGTGAGAGCATGTATTATATTTCAATGTACTGACTACATACGCCCGGGTAGCAAGGGGATGCAGGGAAGGTTTACTTTCCATCCAATCTAATAAATATGCAAACAAGTTGTGATCCGTCGAAATTGACGGTACTTTTACATGTAGGTTTCCAACCAATATGTATTTATTTCATTATATAAAAAAAGAAAAAAAATACTATAGAGAAGTTACGGACGTTACATACGACGGACGGGTGGATGGACGGACGGACAGATAGACGGATGGACGGTCAACGAAATTATTATAATTGGGATTATTTTAAGAAAAATATGAAGCGCGAACATGAATTGAATGGCATTTTTCTTAGCACAATTGAGCGCCTGTACCAAGAAAAATAGTGCTAAGTTTCCAAATTCTATGATATTAAAGGAAAAATAAGTTTTATTCTTGTTGGTCTGTTTTTGTGGTTTAAGTTTTCTACGTAGCTATAATGTATTGTTGAAAAGAATTGTCACTCTGTGTAACATTGTTCTCTCGCATCTCCGGAAAATGCATCCCTCACGACAACTGTTCTATATTCTATTCAACTATATTCAAGTCACAGCCTCACCGCGGCCTTCTTGATCCTAGGGGCCTGGCTACTGTGACTGTTATTTTAACAATATCGTTATTTTAATTTCTAAAGAGAATTTTATAACATTGTTATTTAAATACGTATTAAGAAATCCATCATTATCTTCTTAATTTAAATGAGCTTATGAATGCGCTTAGTAGGTACGCTGAGCACGCTGCTCCACCGTGTGATGAATCACCTGTTTCTATAGATTTTTTATTTATTTTATTTTATTATTTTATTTTGAACTCTAAGATGATTTAAATGCTACGCGGGAAAAAATTGAGCTAAACCCACCTGGCGGAGTATTGGCGCTACAAAAATTTGGGGATGATGAAACGCTAGTATTGGGACGGAGTTAGTAGCGATTGATCGGATATAGGTTACGAGCAGTTAATATTCAATTCTTATAAAACATATTAATCTTGTGGTAAAGCCGCGTTTGGTACAAATGGTTGACGATCGGCGCGGTCCGAGCGGTCCACATGTGCTTCCCAAAAAAAATACTGAACACGGCTTTCGTAGATTTAGGTCGCGTTTATTGCAGTTTAAGCCGTTAAAAAACCGATTAACGTCTACTCTAAGGTGACGATGATATTGACAGTTCCACGAGGTTTCTGAATTATTGACTTTTTTGCTCGGGTTTTGAAACCGTTTAAGAGCCGTATATCTTCATCTCGAGTGGATCCCCGTGCAACAGAGAGGCAGAATATTGAGCAAAACTAAGGAAGGCAGGTCTAATCGGGGGATCGCGAGAGGAAAACGCCCATAAATAATTTATAAGAATTGGCCGTGAAGCACGGATAAAACGTACACTATGTACCAGAGGGGTGACCTTAACTGAGCGGATAATGATTTATTTTCGTTTCGCGGGAATCGGATAACGTAGGCAGATAGGAAAGTTAACTATAATTCCATTATATTTATCTGTAGACTAACGCTCTGTCGAGAAGCGAATAGTGATTCATTTTCGTTTCGCGGGAGTCGGATAACGTAGGCAGATAGGTAATTGTGCAATGACGGTATATACAGTTAGGAAAGAGATAACGATAACGTGTGAGCATATTAATGGCACGACAAGAAAATAATATACTCGAATATAGATACAATATATTAACTATGTAATCACTACAAACCTGTCCGACGTTAGCGTAGTTTCAACAGGACGGGTAACGTGTATACGATTGGCTACGATTTGTATACGATTTCGCCGGGTCTGGTAGTAATAACCACAAAACATAATTGGAACAAGTGTATCTAGATAAGAATATTGTAAATAAAATAATATGAATTTGCGGCCCATATACACATGAAATAAAAGGATAAAGCGTATGGGGATCTTATAGATGGATGGATAAATGAAACAAATATATATAGGAGTAAATGCAAGTAAAAAGCAAGCATATAAGTACCAAAAACATAGGAGAACATAGTGTGATAGAAATTCGAAGACGGGAGGAACAATAATGTGAAGTGGAACGGATATAGCAAGAGCATGTAATAATGATAAACGTACAAATACAGACAACTACTTGAGACCGATTCGACAGATACTAGCAATCTTTCAACACACCTCTAAGAACATGGTGAGCGGTATATAGTTATCAGCGGAGGCGTCCAGTGCCTTGGCAATAAATGAGCACTGAATTAATCCGACGCCTTGCCTGCGGCACTGGAGGTTTATTTACTTATTTGTTTTATTTGTTTTCATTTATTGGGTTTCTTACAGCCATATAATTAATCAATCTTTGAAGAAAAGACAATAATTGATGCACAGAGTTTTGGGCCAATTACGCGAAAACACATACATACAATCGATAAAAGAATAATAAAAACATGTCCAATAGTGGGTTGTGTGAGTGTGTATCTGTGTGTTTATTTATTTGTTTATTTATTTTGTTTTGGGAAAAAAATTAAAAGCAAAACGATCTTAAAAATCTTCCACTGAATTTAAAAATTTAATTTAACTTACATTAATAGTTTATTGTGTTATAGCGAATAGTACTCTTCCAGTATTATATTGTTCGAGAATATTCACTGTCTATGTAACATAGTTATTTTGTGGATCAATCTTACTGCCAATAAAAATAATAATAAATGGTTACAAATTATGTTTAAATTCCGCAACGGAGGGAACTAATACGTCCCTGTGCGCGGAGAGCCGCGGGCAAAAGACAGGATTCATTGGATGACCCACGAGAAAAGATCGCCCAAAATTAATTTAAAATTAGGTATAGTACCTTTGGATGATTGTTATATCTAGGTATGCAGTGTGCACGTGGTGAATATATGGAAATTGATCCCATGATATAGCGGCCAAGAAACGTTAAATTTCCGATAAAGACGAGTGAAAATACGAGGAGAACGGGACATGATAATGGTAGATAATGAAGAAACATCAACTATGATTAGGGGAGTACCCGATAGATTGTGGTTACGGTTGATCAAACGACAATATGGACTGAACTTAGAAATTAAATATTAAAAATTAATTATCGCGCTTGTGAAGCGAGTTCAAACCGTCTGAAGCCACCAAGTCCGTCCCAAAACGGGCACAGGGATGGAGATAGAGACGGCAACAGGAGGTGGGATCAACTGACATATCCGAGTGGAGATATGGTTTTTTTTTTGCCAAATTGAATCTTAGGAACAAATAATTTGGTTTCAAGGAAAGTAGGATATTGAAAATCCTGGAAACACACGACTTAGGACCTTTGGCTGCTAGGGGGGGTTTAAAATGTCAAGACACAGCAGAAATCAGGCAGTTGGTGACGGTCTACGAGAGCGCAAAATCTGCGTCGGTTGTTTTTTTGAGTGATAATTACCGTGAGTGATAATTACCGTCGACTTAGAGTGTCTCAGTGGGTGAAAATTATAGTTTAATTTCTAGTGAAAATTGTGTACGGGTAAATATACTCTTCGACATTGTTGGTTGCTCACGTTAAAAGAAAAGGGGGGTACGGGTTTGATTTTATTTTATAAAGGGTAATTAATTTGGCATATTAGAACTTCGGAAATTACTGCGCTTTATTAAGTTGATTAGTCCGGCATATATAGAACTGATATTTGCAGATCTCCGGAAACTAGCTGTGCGTTATAAAGATACCTATTTTATGCTAAACACGCGGGAAATTGTTAATAAATCTTGTAAAAATACCTATCTTATGCTAAATACGCGAGGTCCTGTCAAAAGAGTTTTAACTCAGAGTACGGGATTGATTTTATTTTATAAAGGTAATTAATCTGGCATATCGGAACTTCGGAAATCACTATGTTCTATAAAGTTAATTATTTTTGTCGTCTTACTAGGTTCACAGAATAATATTCGCAGAATTTCAGGACACGGTAGAGTTCAAATTTAGTTAAATTTTCGTTTTACTAAGTATAGTATTGGCGGATCTCTGGAAACTAGCTGTGCGTTATAAAGATACCTATTTTATGCTAAACACGCGGGAAATTGTTAAAAGATAAAAGGGTTGTTACTAACAGATTCGATTTTAAATAAGTCTTATAAAATTACCTATTTTTTTGCTAAAATTTAATTAATTTAAATTGGTCACATTTTAATTTTTACATTTGTAAGGCATATAATATTTCGTTATATGAAATGTTTCGATTAGACCGGATTTATTTTAGTTATTGAAGGGATATTTAGTTTATTTTAATAATTTCTCTTGTTTATGTTTAATAGTAAGAGTCCGTTAAAATTATAGCGAATAAATTCTGGGATTAAAATACGTTTAGTGAAAAATATATAGCTGATCTCGCGGGGTATCAGGTTCAGCCCATAATAATCTAGATTTTCATTTCGTTTAAAATTATATAGAGTAATTCCGTGAGAATCGGGGTTTATTTACAATTTTACAGATGTATGAAATTTCATTATTCTAAAAAATTATATAAAATAATCTCGTGGGGGTCGGGGTTTATTTGCGGTTTTACAGAAGTACAAGTTTCACTATTTTATAAAGTATATAAAATTGCTTCCGTTCGGCCCGGGTTATCTTATATTATATAGGAAAACATAGGTCCCGCGCTATTAAAACATATAAAAACGTTTCATGTGGCCGGGATTATTACGCGCGTTGGGGAAAGTCTATAAGGTAAAAATATGTTTAATTTGATTCGGGTTATTTTATATTTTATGAAAGATATTTGCCTCGCGGACTTAAACTATGAAAAAATGTTTCAATTAGTTCTGGTTATACTTTAGGAGTGATGTAAACTTCGCGGTTGTATAATTTGGGATACTTTGTATTATACGAAAACGTAAATCTCGCGTATAAAAACGCGTATAAAAAAAAAAACGTATATCATGTATGCAAACATATAAAAACTTCTAGTACATTGTTTCGATAGACCGGGGTTGTATTATACTTATAAAGATGTTATAGGGCCTCGTTATATTGAAAATATATAAAAACCGCCTGGGGCCGGGTCTTCTTATTTATAAACTATATAAGATTTCGTTACATTTAGTTATATAAAATGCTATCGTTCGGGAATTCGCGTTTCATTTTAAGCATATATAAATATAGGGTCCCGTTTTGAGCAATGTTAGTGTTTCGTTTAGAATTCGCGCCTTCATTTAATAAATATGAAACATGTAGATTTCAATCAGAACTATTTTAAAATGATTCGTTTAGAAATTCGCGTCTTGTATTATAAATGTGAAAATTATAGTATTCGTTTGAGCTAAAACGTGTGAACATAGAAACACTACAGCTTTGACCGCTATTTTGTTTACTATGCCTAGGACATTCTTGCGGTGTATTAGGCTTGATGATAAAATTTAAACTCTTACTCTGTTTAAAATATACGTAGTGTCTCCGCCTAGATTGGCTTCACGATATACCTTATGAAATTTGTAAGTTCCGTTGTCCTAAAATTATATAAAATTACCTTCGTTTAGATCGGGTTATATCATATTCCTCGTGGAACGCGTAAACCTCGTTGTCCTGAAACTAAATAAGGATGTCTCATCTAGACCGGGTTCATTTTACATTTTAGGAAGAATATAAGTCCCGCGTCTTTCACTACATAAAATGGATTTGGTAAGATTGGGGTTGTTTATACTTGTAGAAATTACAGAATCCCGTTATTCCTAAACTATATTAAAATGATAAATTATATTAAAATGATTTAAACTATATTAAAATTTGCCGGAGAGTGGATATCAAATATTCGAGATGATAATAAAATTATTTATTTATTTTTTTTATTTATTTGTTTACGCCCATTAGGCTTTTACATAAAGAGTATAAAATAAATTTCAAAAAGCACATACATTAAAAGTTTCAGGAATAGCACCAAATCATGAGTATAAAAATTAAAAATGTAGAGTAGGTAACGAGCAGCAATGCGTATAGGCTTTTACATGAAAAAAATATATCATAAAATTAAAAGAACATACATTAAACAATATAAATTACAAGTAGCAAATTATTAAAAGTACCGGAATAGCACCAAAACATGAGTACAGAAATTAAAAATATAAAGTACAAAGCGGCAATGTGTACGAAAAATATATATTACCCACCATTACATATTAACAGCTGAAGTCAGTAACGAAGCAGTATTGCCTCTTTAAGTGTAAACTTTACTTTCTCCAGACTGTCGACGAAGATGTCAATTATGCAACCATATTCATTACATTATATTAAGAATAATATAATTTTATTATCAATGCACAAACTTGGCAATGAACTACCTACATATGTCGACATTTTAAATCTATCTCTCTCAAAATTTAAAAAAATCATTATATGATCATTTCTTTTCAAAATATTAAATTTTTATATAATGTCTTAAATCTTTTTATATGTATAGCTGGCTATTCAAATTTAATATTGCTATATTATCGGTGAGTAAAAATTTCTGAGATCACTACTTTACACCTTTTTGCATATATACTTTTTTTACATACATGTCTAACCTCATTATTTTTAAACTATGTATATATACTTTTTTACATTTATACCCTTTATTTTTCTTTTACATTTAATCGTTTGTTGTATTTTAATTATGTATAAACCTGCTACTTTACACTTTTTGCATATATACTTTTTTTTACATATATTTCTAACCTCATTATGTTTAGACTATGTATATATATACCTTTCTACATTTATACCCTTTATTTTTCTTTTACATTTAATCGTTTGTTGTATTTTAATTATGTATAAACCTGCTACTTTACACTTTTTGCATATATACCTTTTTTTTCATACATGTCTAACCTCATTATTTTAAACTATGTATATATACTTTTTACATTTATACCCTTTATTTTTCTTTTACATTTAATCGTTTGTTGTATTTTAATTATGTATAAACCTGTTGTAAAAGGCTATTAAGCCATGTAATTAATTAATAATAATAATAATAATAATAATAGTAATAATAATAATAATAATATTAAGAATAAAACTAAATCGGCGGACCCTAAAAGTAATATGTATTGACCTTATAAAGATGTAGACTAGTGGGGTTTTATTATAGAAGCAATCAATTCTTTAACAACAACAAGTGGACAAGTGGTTGCTTCATGGGTTTGTTAAAACTTATAAATGGATGGAATCCTAGATTCAAAGCTTAATCCCGGTATTTCGGATAAATATAAGAATATGTAACATCGGAAAATAACGGGTAACGGGTTTTATGAAAAATATCGGTGCGTATAATCATTAGAGTATGATCATTAGAATTGGAGTCTAGTCTCGATGACCCGGGAAGTACGGACACGTAAGACGGAAATAAGGACTACGTTGCAGTATTATTAAGATATATAAATACTTACAATTGTCGAGCTAGAGTCTAATTCCGGTATCTCGAGGAATATAAATTCAAGGAAAAGAAAATAATGTCTAGTTTCGGTTTGATTAAGGTATATACACGTATAGTTGCCAAGGCTGGATACTAAGCCCCAGCTACGGAAACTTATAAGCGCGTAATGGCAGGATCAAAGGTTAGGTCGCGAACTATAATTAATTAGGGGCCTGTGAATCGTGTGCGCGTGCAAGGCAAGTGTTCGCAATCCTTAGGTATAAAGTGAGGTAAATAAAGTGAAACTACGATGCACTGGAATGGATATAATCGGCGGCAGATGGGTAAGTCATGTCATCCTCTTTTCGTTTTGAGATTATAACGATATATAAAGG
>JADDOH010004885.1:0-49123 GCA_016648135.1 Agrypnia vestita
GCAATTCTATAGGCTTTACTATTTCTTATAGACTTCTTCTTATATAATAAAGAAAGAAGTAGGTCTCCACAACAATATCAGGTGTAAGCAGTAAAATATAAATATAAACTACATATATAAGCAGTGAAAGTATTGGGTATAAGCATTAAAATATGAGTATAAAAATTAAAAATATAAATAAGTTCAAAGCAGTAATGTGTGTATAAAAAAATATATTAGGTACATATCATTACATGTGTACAGGGTTATATGGAAAACATTAATAACCTCGCAGGACTATATTCCTGCCTTGATTATGAGTCGAAAGCTATCATGACCTAATATCAATAGTTATGGAGATATGCGACATCAAAGTTTGAATTTTTTCAATATATCTGACTTATTTTTTGGAAAACGTTGGACTATCACTACACTAACTCAAATCGATTACGAAAAATTCATTCGTTTCAAAACAAGTTAAATAAAATGATAAAAACCTTTACATTTATTTATTATCTATAAATTTATAAATAAATACATAATTTAAAAATACTTTACATTTGAGATGTTATCTAGAAATTTATTGAAGAATAAATCTTTCAAAGTCAGGCTTTCACTTTATGGTGACATTATTAATAAATAAATACATATATCTGTATTATTTGTCAAATTTAGTTTAAGGCTCAATCTGAGAAAAGGAACATTGTCCCGAAACATGTAAAAAATCAATAAAAAGTGGTGTAAACAAAATTATGATAGATTTATTTTTTTATCTATAATGTTGAAAATAGATCAACTAGTTGACGAATTCAACTAGTTGATCGTCTCGTCGATGGACGGACGTGGACGACCCATTCCTAGTGGGCACTGTATTTAATATGTAGGTATTTTAGATATTTTATCCGTTGATGGAGAACTGTCATTGTTGGAAATTCTAGTTTGTGCTCCAACGCAAGGTATGCAACAGAGCACATGTTTTTTTATGTACGCCGAAGAAGTATTACTTCTAACCCGTGTACATAAGTTCCTACACGCACCCATTTTTTATTACTTATATATCATTATTTAGTTAATGACGCATATCTACTAGAATACGCCTGAAAATCAATATTTTCAAGTTTTAACTCATATCATTTTATATGAAAGTATGTTCTAAGAACATGTTCTTAGAACGTACTTTCATATAAAAATATTGTTTAATAATATGTACTCGTATATACATACATTCATCATGACTGATATTAATTATTAATAATACAAGGTTATTTGTGAAAACATTAATAACCTCGCAGGACAATATTCCTGCCTTGATTATGAGTCGAAAATGTTCAAGCAACCATAACATAATATCAATAGTTATGGAGATATGCGACATCAAAGTTTGCATTTTTTTCAATATTTCTGACTTATTTTTTGTAGAACGTTGGACTATCATTACAGCAACTTATATAGAGTATGAAAAATTAATTCCCTTTAATACAAGTCAAATAAAATAATAAAAACCGAATTCCTATCGGAAAACATTCCAATTAGAATTTCTGTTGGGTTTTTATCATTTTATTCAACTTGTATTGAAACGTATAAAATGTTCATAATCAATATAAGTTACTGTAATGATAGTCCATGTTTTACAAAAAATAAGTCAGAAATATTGAAACGAATAAAATTTTCATAATCAATATAAGTTACTGTAATGATAGTCCATGTTTTACAAAAAATAAGTCGGAAATTAATATTAGGTCATGGCTAGGGAATGCAATCCCGAGTCGGGATTGCCCTTTCGGGATTCCTCGAGATTAGAATTTGCAATCCCGCGGGATCCCTGCGGATTGGGATTCCGAATACTTTTGTGTTTTTTTGTTTATAGAGCCGAATAGCAATTAACGACAATGCCTTGCATTTTTATATCAACAATTTTAATAAAATATTCATTATTAATCATTGCATTAAAGTTTTTGTAGGCGTTTTTCCAAGCATCAATCAGTCAATGTGGTAGAGTAAAAACTATAACTAGTAGCAGCTTTTATTACTATGTTAGGTTGATAAAATACAGCAAATATTATTCATAATTATTTTCATTATTTGAATGTGACATGAACATTAGTTTTAAGTACTTACTAAAAGCTCTTTAGACATATACAATAAAAAATACAAAACATAAAAAATGCTGATCAATCCCGATAATCTCGTCCGATTTTTCGGTTCGGGATTGATCTCGTAAAATGCCTCGAGATCTCGATCTCGCGGGATCGGGATTGCATTCCCTAGTCACGGCTGCTTGAATATTTTCGACTCGTAATCAAGGCAGGAATAACAGGCACGCGAGGTTATCAATGTTTTCCAAATAATTCTGCAAATTCACTTGCGGCGGGTGGTGGCTCGGTACTTGGGAGACGATGTCCACCCGTCCAGAGGCATCGTCTCGCGTCGGAGTGTGACGCATGAGGTTGTCTGAAAATGTAGAGTAAATCGTTTGGTTTAAGATTTTTGCAGATCCGTTGAGACTCCCTTTGTTTCATTAATACGAGAGTATCCTCGCTTGCCGTGTTTTGGTGGGCTGTGGATGTAGCAGATTTTCGCTCAGTCGCCCGGATAATTGGTGAAGTGTAGCCGTGGTGAAGTTGGATGCTACCCAGTCAGCCGCGAGGGTTCTGGTTCAACCAGCGCGAAGGGCGGACTAATTTGACCGAGCCCTCTGAGCTGCCCGCCCTGTGGACTGGAATAAACTGCCTTTATACATCATCAGGTGCGCACGCGATGTAACAGAGTTCGTCATGATCGTAGAACAATACCGGATGTGCAAAAAATTCCATATTGACTTTTTTGGATCGTTAAAAAGCGAAAAAAAGTAACCCATAAAAACCAAGTTTATATTATACCCCCTTTCTTTGTAAAATACAACAACAATTAAAGACGAATTAAAAAGTATAACATAACGCTAAACTAACAGTAATTTAATACATTTCTAAAATGTCAGATGTTTTGAGCTTTGATAAGACACTTCATGCTTTGAAGATTATATTCTAAAAACATTTGTTAGTCAATTTAGATTTTCGACATTCGTAGTGAAGTACCTGTTATGTATACCGGAATAATTCAAATTTAGAACATATTCCGCGACGTTATCGGGCCGCCGTTGCTAACCAAACTTTTCTTATGATTCCAATTTGAAAAAACCAATAAAATTTCTAAAAATCCGAAATTATACTATAATTATTAATTTTTTTTTACAAAAATTTGATAGATCTTCTTGATCGTCGCCACGAGTCTACTTGCCAAGTTTCAGCTCGATTGGATCACGGGAAAAGGGTAAAAACTCGATCCAAAGTTTTTTTTTACAGCAAGCCGGCAAGCAAGCAAGCAGACGCCACGAGTTAATATAAAGGGAGTAAAAAGGAAGCCATCTAATGGTATATAGAAAGTGTATTTTTACTCCCTTTCTTTTAACTCGTAGCGTCTGCTTGCTTGTCTGACGAAAAAACTTTGGATCGATTTTTAACCCTTTTCCCGTGATTCAATCGAGCTGAAATTTTACAGGCAGATTCGTGGCGATAAAAATGATCTAACAAATTTTCGTTTAAAAAAATTAATAATTATAAAAATAAAACACAAATCACTTTGTTTTCACCACTTTATTAGATTAAACAATCTACATGTTTCGAGAACAATGTTCTCTGCTTCGGGATTATTGTGTACTAAAAATTAAAAGTTAAACCAAGCAAATGTGTTAATTGTTTAATCTAATAAAATGGTGAAAACAAAGTGATTTGTGTTTTATTTTAATAATAATGTCACCACAAAGTTCAAGCCTTCATACAGAAGAAAAAATATTCTTCGAACAGTTAATAATTATAGTATAATTTTGGATTTTTCAAAATTTTTTTTTACCCCCTTTTGTAGCGTCGCC
The DNA here is from genome assembly GCA_016648135.1 of Agrypnia vestita. Taxonomy (NCBI): domain Eukaryota; kingdom Metazoa; phylum Arthropoda; class Insecta; order Trichoptera; family Phryganeidae; genus Agrypnia; species Agrypnia vestita. The sequence goes on from JADDOH010004885.1 coordinate 3,887, forward strand.
CGACTCAAGCCCAACTCGTGGGGTAAGCGCCAAACCTGTTTCAACTAGTAAATAAGAAAGGAAGTATAATAAAAACTTGGTTTTTATGGTTTAGTTTTTTTCTCATTAATTTAACTGTCGTTATACGAAGTCGGTATAACGTCGGTTCTGATTTGCGATCGTAGAACAATGCAGCATGTTTAAAAACGTCGTTTTACTGCGCTGACTATATTTGAGGTTTGAAAGGTATCAACTTTGAATAACTAACCCAAGTTTCAAAGGAAAATCTTTTGCAGTTATCGAGCTATGACATAAAGTGTCTTTATGTAAATAAAACCTCTAACTGCTCTCCTGCAAACTTGAGAAAAATCACACGCGTCATTATTCTATGATTATGACGAGTTCAGTTGTGAGTTCTCAATATGTATGGTTTACACAATAGGCAGCTGTATTGAAATTTGGAAGAATCGTCCTGTCCAAGACTATTATTATTAAATTACACATGTAAATACAAAGATATTCACTCTAGGAACATCTATTAGAATCCTGTTATACCGATATTTGGTCATGGTTGCTTGAAAATTTAGTATATAATCCCGCGAGGCTACTAATACTTTCTTAATAACCTTGTATATAAAACCAAATATGGTAATACAGTAAAACTCCGTTAATTAGTACCCCGATAATACGAAATTCGCCAAAATTCGAAATTTTTAAAACCCAGTCCAAAATGCTTATTTCATAGTAGATTAACCCCGATAATTCGAAAACCCCGGCAATTCGCCATAAATCAATACATTTTAGTTCACATAATTCGATTTTTATCGCAAGTGAGAACAGCAGATATGTCAATTTCGAATACTTTAATAATACAAATGTGGCGGTCTTTGTATTAATAATATGCAAAAATGCAGAGGTTTTTTACAAAAATGAAGCGTTTTTTTCATGAATTTTAACGATTTTTGGCGAATTTCGCAGTCGCATCACGATTTTTGATTTTTCGAAATGATTTTTAGTCCCTTGCGGTCAATACATTTTAGTTCACAATATTCGATTTTTTATTTTTATTTGACGAAATTGAAAAAATATATCGATTTTTTCGCAAGTGTGAATAACAAATATATACAGTTTAGTAATATAAATATCGCGGTCTTCGTATTAGCATAATAAATATTGCGTTTTAAAAATGATTTCTTGAAATATGCAAGAATACATAAGTTTTGAACTAAATTAATGACCTTTTTTACGAGTTTTACGATTTTTGGAGAATTTTGCAATTGTTCCCCATGATCCGAATTTCTGATTAACGAGGTTTTACTGTACATCAATGTGATGTAAATTATTCATGCATTATTTTGACTTGATATTTTTTATGGTGACTATTATTGATAAAAAATAAATTTTTGTTTTTATTGTACTACGTATATTATATAGTGTATTTAACAGTGTATTAAGCAAAGCATATTATAATTTAAAAGAAGGCCTTTATATTGGAATAAAAACAATAATCTAGAATATTTTAAATGCACAAGTCTAAAATAATTATTGTAGCATCCCGAAATTTAAAAAAAGTTAGTAATTCAAAAATAACGAAAAATATTTATTTTATATTCTTTTCACGAGACAAACCTCTAGTGAAATTAAAAAATTCTTTAAGAATTAATTGCAAATCAATTTGTAACTTCAATCTTCAATTCTTCAATCTTAAATGTAATCATCTAGTTTACATGACTGTAATCGTCTAATTTGTACACACAATAAAGTATATTGCTCTCAAAATTCCGTAAAAAATCAATGCAGATTTTCTCATTAGCGACATCTGTGGGGATTTAGGGGAATGAAAATGGCTTTGTACAGGCCGCATGGAAAAGGTGCTTATTACTCATATATGAAAGCTTTCCACGCAATTTGAACATATATACAACTTCCAAAAAATGAATAAGCATGGTATATTCTATCATGGGTGGAAATGGCGAATGTTACAATTGTGTAAGCCAACCATAAAAAGATAGGTCATAAGTCCTATTACACCCAAATGACTTCTATACCTACTTTCCCATAATTAATACAGTTTCGTCTCTGTGAGATATCTATAATATACATTAATTAATTTGTACTAATATATAAAGAGGTAAAGTTTGTAAGTTTGAATGTAGGAGGTAATCTCCGAAACGACTGATCCGATTTCAAAAATTCTTTCACCAATAATTAGAATGAACTTTCAGGGTGAACATAAGCTACATATTATCCTGTTAAAATAAAAGGGCTTTTGGTGATGACCTATTTCACAACTAAAGTCGACGAAAAAATGGTCGAGCGAAGCGTTTTTTACGAACGCTGCCTTAACGGTAGGAGATATTTAAATACTTTTTACAGAAAAGTTGTAGAACTCAAAAAGTTCTATAAAAAAGACTCGGACGACATTTATATATATGTTGAGGTTAATGCACAAATTGATAAAATATGACTAAAAGTTACTAAAAATCTACATGTGCGATCCGCGCGGGTAAGCTACTCGTATATCTAAAAAAAATAAAAAATTTGCGAGAAACAGCATTTGGGAAAAGCTGGTTTATAGCATATAATTGTTTGAAAAAATATGTCATTGCTTATTTTTGTTTAGTAATTTTATATTCCATTGATTTATCTCGCTCGGCGTCGTATAATAATAAATAGATCGCCTAGTAAGATGGTTGCTTGTAGAATGTCTATTTACGCCTGAAAAAATGCAAAATGCGTACCAAAAGGCTTTAAAGTTATGGGTGTTGCAGTGAATAGGCGTCTTTCTTGGAACGTAGTCTAATAAATCTGTAGCTGACTTACGATGGGCCTAATTTAAAAAAATGTTATTTATTATCATATTTAATTACGCTCATTTAAGATAAAAAACTTGAGAAATATAAATAGAACTATTTAATTTTATTAATTATTTTTATTTATTTGTTTTGGTGTGCACAAGTGAGTGCCAAAACTTGTTAGCACGTTTGACAAAAGGCGACATCTCGCGTACACATTTTTATTTTTTAGGTAACTGATCGTCGATAGGTCATTATTGACCCTTATAGACATTAGAGCAAACAGTATATATATTTTATGAACATTTTAAAGATAACATGATTACACAATACACTTTTAATGATTAAGATTTTTTATTTTGTTTTAAATGATTTAATATAAAAAATACCCTTTGCTGAATACATATGATATTTATATATACGATTATACCACCTGTAACCTGTCAAAAATGAAAAATGATGGTGCTTTTAAATTGTGAATAAATAAGTATATATTTATTTATAATAAAAAAGAAAAAGAAATTAGAAAAAGAAAAAAAATAAGAAGAAAAAAAGGGTTTTTATACTATAAAGAAGTTACGACAGGCGGAAGGATAGACAACGAAATTACTATAATTGGGATTTTTTTTAATAATTACGGAATTTTTGATCTATCTACGTATGTATTAGTATATTTGTCACTTCTTTTTCGTACTGTTTTTATTTTAGCTCGCTAGAAGAAACGCGCTAGTGTTTTTATATAGGGTTTATAGTTTTCATGCGTTTTGTGTATTTTCAATTTTTATTTTGTCTTTAGCTAATTTGTGCATAAGTTTAACAGTTTTAATCTTTGTTATGTAATTGAAATTGAGTTGCTGTGTTGTTTGGTAGATATTTTCAATCAGTTTCAGATTGTTCAATTGCTAACTAACTAACCGTCACTCCGTTTTCAGGAGAGGATATAATGTCGTACTCTTCTTACCTGGCACACCACTTTTGCCACGATCGCATTCCCACACCTTCTCACGCCCGCCGTCCTGTTACTAAAGGTTTTAAGAAGGCCACCATCCAATTGAATTGAGTTTCAAAATATAACTAAACATAATTAAAAAAAATTAAATGTTAATATATTTTCTAAGCTCATTCCTAAATTTAAAATATTAGTTAATTATCATATCAAGTATCGAGCTGAAGTTATTGCTCGATAAAAATCAGCTTATTAAAGTTATGAACAAGATGTGAAACTGTTTTCTTTGAAACCAAATTAATTAATTAATTAGAAAGACATACAGAAAAATCAAATCCACGAAAAAATGTTTGGCTGCTACCGGGATTCGAACCGCGGATCTCCTCCTTTCCGGGACAGGCGCGATATCCAATTACGTTACATCAGCCTTGTATATTTCCTGGCTGTTTTTTTTTGATTTGCCAAAAATAGTTAATGGGGTTAGGTAGGTTTGGATTTTTATCAACTCAATTTATTCAATAAATAAATGACTGCAATGGCAAACTTTAATTTAATGATAAAAATTATATAATTATACTAAATTATAAGATAAGAATCAAGAATATAAATCTGAAAATTCTTATCGAAGTTGTAGGAGAATCCTGCTTCGGAGAAACTCTCCAGAGATATGGAACAGATCAATATCCAAATTGATATTTTTCAGCGTTGCGGTAGCTCTTCCAACAGGCATAACCATCGGCAGGTCGGTCCTGTATATTGGAATGTGAAACAATCTATGTTGACGCTGTCTTAGGTAATAATTATCAGGAACATACAAAGCAACGCTCCCCATAATTTCAATCGATTAAATGGGAAATCATACACATATTCCTCCTAGTCTCTAAATTAATGTAGCCAAGCAATCCCGGAGAAACTCATTTGGGTCTAACCTTTATAATATTATTAATATTTAAAGCATTAACTTTGTGGTTAGACATAATAATAGAATGTTATTTAACTAAGTAAAAACCGCTACAAGATTTAGGGTCTACCGGTTTCGAGACGTACCCGTGTCTTCGTCAGGACTGGACATGTAATCAATATTGGTGAAAGTTTAACAATACTACGGTTGGGGTGTATAGTGTCGCGAATATAGTAGTTTAGTGTTGGTCCTCACGAAGGGTATGTCTCGAAACCGGTAGACCCTAAAACATTCCGTTATAAGCTTTATCTTCGATTATATTTATTCTATCTACCGCGTTACAGTTAGCTTACTTTATCTTTTAATTTGTTCATTCGGCAATCTATCGAACAAAGATTTTCCACGCACGCACCTAAGTTGTAAATCATTCGCATTTTTTTTGAACGCGCTTTCGTAAAGAATATTCGAAAAATTTCGTCCGTAGACACGCGCCATCGGAGGCATTACTGTTAAACCCTTCGATTACATCAACGTCGGGAGAATATTGTCGGAAAAATATTTGGACAACGTTCAGTTTTCCAGAAGAGTCGAGATCCTTTGTTCGGGAGCTCTCCCACGCGCGACGCGGACCGGCAGCATAGACACGGCGGGCGCCCACGCTCCCCCGGACCGACGTGGGAGTTGTCTATGCCCCGCGCACGCGCGCCTCGGCCCGAGGATCGATACGGCCAGTGCCGCGCTGACGTCACGCCGAACGGCAGGCGCCATTGGCCTATGTTTAACGCGTCCCGATATTTCCCCAGCCGCTCGCCCGGGGGCTCCGCCGGCCGCCAGCGCTCCCCGCCCGGCCCCCGCGGGCCCCCGCCAGCCGCAGCGCCCCCCGGACATGGGTTGAGCCCCCTCGCGTGAGGAGCCCGGAGCGCCGCGGCAGAGCGACGCCTTCGCCAAGATGGTAAACCCGCAAACGGCGCTCGCGTTCTCGGGACTGATTCGGTACTACTACTTCTTCATCTACCTGAGGCGCCGCTTAAAGATGTGTCCGCCGGCGGCCGCGAGCCACTGACGCCGCAATGTGGCGAGGAGCTCCGCGCCCCGAAGCCCGGAACAGTTGATACGCGAGCCGCGATAAGCCGGTGGAAGCGCGACGCGCGGAGACGTCAGTCGCGAGTGTTGGCGCGCGCGCCGACGATCCGCGGTCGGATCGCGACGAATAAACATTGAAAAATAAAGAAAAACTGTCCGTTTACGCGATAAAACATTGTGGTGTCTTTATTTGACAGTTAGGAAAACTCTACAATAAATAGTAGTATATTTATTTGCGCATTCGTCGAGTGAAAACGGCGAGACTGACACGTCTGACAGCTCGCTAACTTCCGGGCAGTGTTTTCGTGTCGTTGCATTTTCCGGCTTACGGTGTTATTTTGCCTCGTTCTCGGTTAAAAAGGCGTCCGAGTGACATCTGTTGAGTGAACTGTTTACGGGGCCGCCCGACGCCAGCGGCAATATGGTAGCCGCGGCCTAGCGCGGACCGCGCCGGGCCGCACGTTGGCGCGCGTCGCTGTCGCGTTTGGGCACGGGGCACGATGGCCGACATGCCGGATCTGTCGTACCTCACGGCCGAGGAGCGGGCGATCATCGAGGGGGTGATGCTGCGCCAGAAGCAGGAGGAGCAGCGGGAAAACGAAATCATGAGGTGACGAGAATAACACTTTTGGTACCTCCATTCCGCGAATGTTATGTAAATTTATACGCCTTTGTCAACAATTTTTACCGAATACTATATTTTCTTTTTACCTAAATGCCACTTTTTTACTACCAAAAAATATTTTACGCATAATTGAATTTACAATTCATTCTGTTTTTAAGAACGTCGTTATTTTTTAATATGAATACAGTAAAGTACTAGAATTACTTTCCAAATATTGTATTTTGTAAACAAAAGATCATAATATTTTGTTAAGATCTAGCTTTTTATCTTGATGAAGTAAATAATATTTTCCGAAATTCAAGTGACCATGCGCGATGTTTTTGAAATAAATATTAAATATAATATGGAAATGAAAGTACACTATTGGAAATAAACATGACACTTCCACATTGTATGGTAATTATGAAGTATTGGAGTGTGGTGGTCTCCTCGAATCTCGTATTAATTTTATTTATTTCCAATTGGTACATACATAATATATTGAGGTTTATTTCGCATAGTTATTTCACTCTTTTTTCCATTTAACAGTTAAATTTTTAAAGGCTAATTTTTTCTTCTCTTATAATTTATTATGAATTACTCTATACTCCGTAATTAAAATTTTAGATGGAAAGTGTCTTCACTTTTTTGATTTTCTTTAACAATGCGTAATTTTATTTTTATTACACTGTGTCACTAAACCATAGTAAAAACAAAGAAAAAATATGTAATTATATATTTTTTCGATGTTATAGCGTAAACTTTGTGGTTGGACATAATGATTAATTTTAATTAATCAAAATTAATAGTATATTTTCTCATTTATTTTTATTATTAAATACTTTTTTGGTTACATAACATGTTGTTTAATTTATTTCTGAAAAATGATATGTTTCCATGTCATATATCATAAAAATGCTTTAGATACTTTGGAGGTACTATGGTATTGACTGAAAAATATTCATCAGTTATTCGGTCACCTTATTATCCAATACATGTTGCGAGAATCGAAAGAGTGCAGAAAAAGTTACTACGTATTTTGTCCTACAGGACTAGTCAACAAAGTAGCCTTCACTTTATCTGACGTAAAATTGCACGTTTAACCCCGTATAGGATACCCGAAATTCCTTAGAGTAAGTCAGCACTCTATAATGTTGGTGACTTTTCTCCCATCACAAGATTGTGTCGTATATATAAAACACAACATCCATTTTCTTGACGATAACCTAAACCATAGAACACATTAACCAATTATTTAGTTACATATTTTTACATGTTCACATTACATCGATACTCTAAAATAGACAAATGCAATACCATAACCAATTATTTAATTACATATTTTTACATGTTCACATCACCTTAATATTTGTTATGCTAGAGCAGGTCGAAGACACTTGTAATTGGGATAATGGGCAGAGTCTTAATTTATAATATATTATTCTTTATATATCATATACCCATTATTCTGTTAGTGTCTCTTATAATAGTAATAAAAAAATGATAAAAAACTGATTATTATAGAGCCAAGTATTGAATTTGTTATACAGGATATCTCACACTTAGTAGAAAAAACTAAACATGTTGATTTCTGCCTTGATGCCTTTGTTTAAGTCGAGAATGTTCAAGCAGCCATGAATAATTATAGATGTATGCAATATCAAATTTGCATTTTCTTCCATTTCTGACTTATTTTTTGCAAAAAGTTGAACTAAAATTACAGAAACTTATGTCGATTATGAAAACATTTGCTTCAATGCAAGCCAAACATAATTATAAAAAACTTGTAAAAAATTTTACTTTAAATTTTGGCATGGTTTGGCGAAAATTGAAAATAGATTTTTTTTACAAGGTTTTTATAATTTTATTTGAGTTGTATTGAAGTGAATGAATTTTTCAAAATCGATGTAACTTACTGTCCTTGATGATACTTCAACTTTTTGCAAAAAATAAATCAGAAGTCTTGAAAAAATGCAAACTTTGATATTACTTTTCTCCATAACTATTGAAATTAGATCATGATTTCTTGAATATTTTTGACTAATTATCAAGACAGAAATCCACTTGTAACGTCATTGTAACTTAAATTTGAGACACTCTGTATATTAAACCCTTTTTCGGTATCCTTTTTTGTTATTTGTGTATTAATCCATTAATGTAAGATCAATTAGACTTGGCAATGGGTAGAGTGCAGGGGCGTGCAGTGAGAACAAGAGGCATAACTTTTTCCCAAGCATATATTTTGGAAAGAAACCCAAAATACAGATTCATTTCGTAATAATCCTATCATAATAATTAACATATTATTCAGATGTCAATATTTCATAATATTCTGCCATTTTATTTATATTTAAATATTTTATTTCCAAATATATGTTAAGACTGGACATTCACTGCAAATGCGTATTTCGTTTTTTTTTTTTATGAAAATGTGAGTTTTCGTTATTAATTTTTATCAGAATGCATATTCTGCATTTTTTTGAGGCAATTATTTTGATAGAACCTTTGTTCTTATATAAAAGTAATAAACTGAACATTATTTACAATAATTAAGAAAATATAAGCATTAATCGACAGGCCGTGGCCGAAAAATCGTTTTTAGTCCTTTAATAGTTAATCTTGTTCCCACTGTACGATTCTGGTATAGTAAAAGCTGAGTTTCATTTTAGAAGATTTTGTGATTTTGTATTCGAATTAAAAATTGTGTTATTGATATAGAAATTGATATTTTTCGAATAAAGCTGTGTTGATTTAAAATATTATTAATATTAACTTTTCAAAAGGTATTTAATTCTATTCAAAACATGTAAAAAATCTTACGTAATTAAAATTATTAAAAATATTTTTTGAGTTTGTTAAAATTTTAAAGAATACAATACTTGCTGGATTATGTCCCCAGAGGAATGATCATAAATTAAGGTAAATTATGGATGTCTTAAGAAAAAGCTGAAATGAAAGTATGCATGTCTTTTTTGGGCATTCACTGTTTTATGGGAATGACAAATTTCAACCAGAGATGGCGATAGCGCAGTTGTATCGAATTAACTACATAAATATCATACACAGGGTTATTTGAAAAACATTAATAACCTCGCAGGACTATTTTTGCATTCATTGTGAGTCGAAAATATTCACGCGACCAGTTACCGAGATATGCGACATCAAAGTTTGCATTTTTTTCTCATTATTTCTGACTTTTTTTTGTAATTTTTTTTCTAAAACTTTCGTTTTTGTTAAACGTTAGACTATCATTATAGTAACTTATATCAAAAATAAAAATTCATTCCCTTTAATACAAGTCAAATAAAATAATAAAAACATTCAAATTCCAATTGAAAAACATTCCAAATGGAAATTTTGCAGTGTTTTTAACACTTTATTTAACTTGTATTGTAATTTTTCGTAATCGATATAAGTTACTGTAATGATAGTTCAACCTTCTGTAGAAAAATAAGTCAGAAATATTGAGAAAAAAATGCAAACTTTGATATTGCATAACTCCATAAACTATGGTCACGGTTGCTTTGACATTTTCGACTCATAATCAAGGCAGGAGTATAGTCCTGCGAGGTTATTAATGTTTTCCAAATAATCCTGCGTATGAATATTAGCTCGAACAGAAAATTCATTGTTTTGCCCACTCGTTGATATCTTTTTCGTTCGAGTACGTGGAGCGTTTTCACCCGTGATGCGTTCTCTGGCATTTCGGGGCGTAGCAGAGACACCGATCGATGGAAAAGTAATTCTTCTATTGAATTGCGTAAAACATGAATCATGGTTAATCCCATGACTGATTTGGAAATAATGTTGCATCAATTTTTTTACGGTATTGCTATACCTACCGGTGCACCGCCATCGCACCATATGATACCTGATAAAAAATCCCACTCGAATTGAACCATCTCTGTTTTAATTATATCGTGTTAATTAATATTTTTCCTCCTAGGAGTTGAAAAAAGAACCAACTAATATTACTTCTCAGCCAAATAATTTGTACATATCTATTCACCCCTACTGTAAAAATAATATTTTTATTTTTTTATTTATTTAATAGATAAATACTTGTAATGATAACTAATAGATATTAGTAGTATTAATAGTAGAGACTCACATAAATAACTATGCATTAACTTTTTTATTTTCTTTACTTTTTTTTTTCCTCAAATATAGCAAAATTATTTTGTGGTGACATAATTATAATTCATATAAATTAACTTTGTAAACACCACTTATGTATTGAAAAAAATTCAACATGTTTCGAAGCCAATGGCTTCTTAGGATAACAAAAATAAAATTTTAAAATTGAAGTATAGATAATTAAAATATTGAAAAAGATATATATGGAAAATCAATACTATAAAGTACCTACTTAACATGAAAATAAATTTAAAAGATAATTATTTATATCTAAAGTTATACATGAAAATAGTTAAATTATTACAAAAGTGATAAAGGTAATACTTTAATTATCATGGACAAAGTAGACAATGTTAAGAAGACTATGGATTTTCTAAAAAGTGATAATTTTGAAAGAGCGGAAAAAAATTATATTTATAAATGTAAATAAAAAGTAAAAGATATTTTGAAACTTGTAAAAGTGAAACTATTGTTGAATTGTATATAAAAAATAGATTAATGTTAAAAAATCCACAAGTTCTTAAATTATATAGTCTATTAAAAATTCATAAAATTGATCGACCAATTAGACCAGTTGTATCCTTTTCGCAAATAGTTATCTTTTAAATTTATTTTCATGTTAAGTAGGTACTTTATATTATTCATTTTCCATATATAACTTTTTAATATTTTGATTATCTATACTTCGATTTTTAAATTTTATTTTTGTTATCCTGAAGAAGAAGCCATTGGAAACATGTTAATTTTTTTTCAATAAATAAGTAGTGTTTACAAAGTTAATTTATATAAATTATAACTATGCATTAAATTAACTGGAATTTGTAGACATTTTTCGTTGTAGGAGCATACCCGAATTAACGAATTACTTAGCCTCAGAATATACCGATAGAATTAATTACAGTGTAATGGAATAAATTTTTACTTATGTTTTTTCCCCATGAATTATATATATTTATTTATTTTAAAGTATTTTAATTATTGTTCATTTCCCTTTTAAATATGTTTTGATTTTATCTTTTATATTTATTTTTTTGGATTATTTTACCTTCTTATCTTATTTATCTTATATTAAACTAGTATATATATCTTATATACTGGTTTAATTGTCTTTATTTTAAAGGTCTCTAATTATTACTGTTTGCTTGTGTACTAATCATCGTTTATATATATTGTTCATTTTATTTTGTTTTATATTGTTCATTTATCTTAAATATATTCTATTTATATTATTATTTTTAATTATTTACTATAAAATGTGTTTTACGTTAGGTATATAAAAATCTTTTTAATTTTCTTGTTCTGTAAAAGCCCACTAGGGCATTTATTATTAATAAACAAATAAATAAATAAATAAATTAAAAACAAAATAATTTGTTTGTTATACCTCAACCTCACCAAAAAGAATTATGTGTGTGGTGAGGGATAATCACTAACAAAGAAAAAAATTATACCAATAAAACAAGAATTTTGAACGAACGATTTGACATATTTAATAATTAAATAAAACAGGACTTTTTAATTTTTTTTTATTTTTTAAATATATATTTATTAGAGACACTAACAAGATAATAGGTACTTTATACTCTAACGATAAAACATTATAAATGAAGACTATGCCCATTATCCCGATTACAAGTGTCTTCGGCACGATCTGTAACATGTATATTTGTATTTAAGTATATTTTACATATACATTTATATGTATTGTATATTTAGTGTTTGAATGTAGTGCGATTAGTATTTAATAAGTAATGGATCGATGATAAGATATCTGGAAGAATATCAGCATCAATGTTAGGGTCAGCACAATACATATTATATGTGCGAAAATTCTGAGTGACCGTGAAAATCTAAGAATATTCTTAGAGCTCGGACGTTTTCAGCGCATAAAGATATAGTTTTTAACTATCCAAACCAATAGATAACTCATTTTTAGCATTTTGCGCTTTCTGCATAACTATTACCAATTAGGAAGCCTTGCCTAGGGTTTTAGGCTTCAATTGTCCAGGTCCGACCCTGGTATCACATTGCGCAGAAAGTCGAGTCCTGTGACGTCATGTTCTCTTTTGATGTTTCATTGCCAGTTTGCAATTTGCCACGAAGCGTATTAGCGTCACCCATTGACGCATTCTCCCACGCGAGCCTTATCTAGAGCCTTATCTCGCGGGTGTCAGAGAGGAGTGCGTCGGCGCGATCACGTGCGTGCGTCAATAGGATGAATGCCGACTGAATGCTGCGGGAACGCGACGTGGGGAGAACCGCGCGGCAGTATTTCAAAGGTTGCTATTCGAAAAACAACTAAGAAATGTTGGAGCTATTTAATGCTAGAATAGATGAATAATATTGTATTTAAATAAATATTGAAACATGCTTTTTAAATTTTTTTTACAGTCACAGAATTAAGAGTGATCACAGTATATCGTCGCTGTATTTATAATTAAGCCGATGTGCCGTTTTAGTACATTCTGACATAAACGAATGAAACTGTTTTAAAAAATAATTGCACAGACTAGATCTATAAATAATATTTTAAATAATTACTAGGCAGACTTTCCAGATGAACGGCAATGTTTTTTTTAGTATATCTCCATTATTTATACGAAAAATTGACAAATTGATTCATTCATCTGAGAATGTATCAAACGGTACATTGGCTTTATTATATATACAGCGACGATATATTATATTTTATTTTGTGAAACATACATTACAATACAATAAAAAAATTATATAATATCGAAAAAATATTCATTTAGTATGACCAGTGAAGTATTCTCGAAGCTGGTAAAAAAAAACTATGAAAAAAAATGATAAAGAATATTTGATGAAAGTTTAATTAAAGGGAAGGGCGTGAAGAGGAAGGGAATGGAATTCAATTAAAGAAGTATTAAATTTATTTCAATAATGATAAATGAGTTTGCGGAGTTTCATTTTAAATAGAAGCAAATTGTTGATAAAAATGTCTAGGTTATTTGTATAATTTAAAAGATTGTGTTTTGAGTGGAACGAGTTACAAAACAGTTTTTTAAGTAGTTAGTCCTGCCAAAGTTTGGGTAAAATAAATTCAAATTCAAATGTTTATTCAATGTTCAATGTTACAAATGTTTACAGTGTTTACAAAATTAAATTAAGCTTTTTTCATTGTTGCTGAGTGTCTTGGCAGCAAGTAAACACTAAATTGATTTGACGCCCTGCCTGCTACACTAGTAATTTACTGTATTATAGCAGACAGTGCTCTTCCAGTAGTATAATGTTCAAGAATATTTATTGTTTATATAACATTTGTGAATCAATCTTATTGCCAATTAAAATTAAGTAATAGTAATAATTAAATGTTTACAATTTAATAATGGTGTTTATTAATTCTATTATAGACAAAGGAAAAAAATGATCTGAATAGGATATTGATATAATTATTTGAACGCGTTGAGTATGTAGGACAGCTCAAACCTATTTGCCCTAATAAATAGGGTGAGTCATATGCATATGTCAATAAAATTAAAAGGGTAGGACGCTCTGCTTTTGTCATCATGGTCTTCATCATCGTCTTCCACCATGCTCATCACGACAGCATCTCACCATCCATCCTCATTCACAATACTGAACTTTCAGCTCTTTATTCTTTTATCTCCTTCTTTTCGCTTCTGCTACTACACTGCCAGTCTCTTCTATCCGCTTCCGCTTAGTCATCTCTGTTAAAGTTAATAAAATGATCGCACGTTAACACTAACACACTCAGAACTTTTGAGGTTACAGGTTAAGTGTGCAATAAAACGGATATTAACATATTCAGTAACATATATATTAACTATTTTACAGAGAAGTAGTTCAGTAGTTCTTTGAATTTTTGTAAAGTGAACCGGTCAATTGGTATATATCTTTTTTTCTATACATGTTTTCAAAGACCAAAAAAAAGGTCAACAGACAAAATATATCGAATGAAAAAATCTGGTGCCGAAAAAAAGCTCGCCGAAAAAATAAACGAACAAATCGAACAATTTTTCTCAAAATACGGTAAGTAAGTAAAATAGGCCACAGACAAAAATATATTCAAAAAGATAATAATTCTATACTGAACTGTTTTTGATGACTAAAAAAAAAGGTCAACGGAAAACATAGTAATATACATATGCCGACATTTATGCCGGTCGCCAAGAAAATGTCGAAAAACATCCAAATTCGAAAAAAAGTCGATCAGATCACGACAACATACTGTTCGCTGTCTAAAGGATTACATTTCCAAATTTTTTAGCAAAATTGCATGGATAATTTATTTTTCATCTAATGAACTAGTGAACGTCTAGTTCACTTAAGGGGGGGGTAAGGTTAATTCGTACAAAAAAAGGCATGTTTTTGTGAATTTTTTGTGACGACATAGTTAAAATCTCTTTATTAAAACCAATGATACATTAAAGTATGACATTTGAAGAATATTGTATAAAATTTTCAAGACGAAATATTAAAAAATACGGCAATGGCAGCAATTATTCGGACGTGTCTCGGAAAAAAGTAAAATTGCGGTGTCCATCATAACTTGGTGCTAGATCATCTGAAATCAAAAAATCAAAGTTCATTCGTTAGATAATAGGTTTTCCCAGATAACGCTGGGAGGGTTTTTTGAAATTTCAATTTTTTGGAACACTTTGAAGGGAAAAACGCGATTTTTTGCGAAAAATAGCGTCTAATTTGTTATTAAAAAATAAAAATTAATGACAAGTTTGGAAAAAAGTCTCCAGCGTTACCTCGTAAATTATGTACAGAAATAGTGTTCAAAATTTCAAAAGGATCGGTCAAGTAGTTTTGAAGGAATGATGGACACCGACTTTGAAAACGTGAGATGTGGGGGAAAACGTTTTAAAGTTTTGCACACTGTAAAATTCAAAATAAAACTCAACACTTATTTTATACTTACACATAATCGTCGATGCCATGTTCACACAGCAAAGAGCTTTCATCATCAGCACCTTTTTGTCCTTGTCTACGCACAACTCTTCCAATGCAAATAGCACGTCCGGTAGTCCTCAGGTGAGCGCGTCTCTTAGCTGTCCGAGCAGGTATAGAAAATCAGTCTGAGTATCGCTCAAATGTTCATAATTTCGTCAATTTTGCTCCGATTGACTTGAAATTTTGACACAATATTCTTGCGATGTTATATATATTCATTTAAAAAATTAAAAATAAAATGCAAAAAAAAGTTAAAACCCTTACCCCCCCCTTAAGTGAACAGGACCGTTCGTTCGTTCAGTAAAGTGAACTGTTCTAAAAGAACAGTTCGTTTATGAACGACCCATCTCTACAGGAGAGCGTCCTGTAACGTAGAACGAGTAAACCGAACTGATTATTCTTCCGAGGGCATAAATTATATGCACTTTGTTGTGGAGTGTTCACTTCGGAGCCGCGCGGGCACAGCTAGTTTTAAATAAAGAGAAATTAAAAAAAATCATGATTTAAATAATTTTATAATAGTAAAAAAAGTTGGTATTTTTCCAAACGTCTGAGATAAATTTGAAATTTTTCTATGTGTATGTGTGACCTCAAATGTATGTAAGAATGCATTATCGATGTCGCTGTGCGAAGTCGATGTGCAAGATTTCAGCTCGATTGGATGACGGAAAGTGTCCTAATTTTCACTTTCAGAATTTTCCACGTTCAAGACTTAAAATAAAGGGTTTAAAAATTATTATAAACTTATCCCTCGTATGAATGTTTAAACGAACACTAACTTTGCGATTTTATTTTTCCCATAATATATCCAATATAAATGTCGGGTTTTTGTTTTCTGATTGCTGGCAATCTTGTCTATGGCGTCTGTTTTCTTCCGCTTGGCTGCGATACGTAATCCCGCCAAAACTGCCGTTTGCATTTTGACAGATCAACGTTCAGTGAATCTTCCAATTTATTTGCATATTTTAAGGATAAACTTACCTTAATTTATCAATTTTTTTTTTATTCAAATTATATTTATTTTGTTGCCTAAGGGTGTATTCTAACTATAACATAAGTAAATACATAAATTTTTCGAAGTTATTTGTCAGAATATTCAACTATAAGTTCTATAACAACTTCTAAACTACAAGGAAAAAAAAAACACCAAAAATTTTCAAAAAATTCTGTGATACATCAAATATTTTTTACAACTGCCATAATTAATTCAGGTTTCAGAGGGTTAACTAATGAAATAAATCGCACTCAAAATGTGGAAGCTATGGGTGAAGACTTCCAGAAATCATGCGGTAGGAAAATTCATAAGACAATTAATTTGATGACGCATTTTCCTGATGGCGAAGCTACAGAGTGCTTCTGGATGGTATTTGAAATTCCATTAAGTTAAGTAAATCACTAGTGTCAATTATGGAGTCTATTATTTTGTATACCCAATATTAATAATAAGTATGACACAAATAATTCTCCTAAGAGACCATTCGCGTAACCTTGTACGAGCGGTAATAATTTATAAATTTGATCTGAGTGCTCAATTTATTATTAGTGTATGAAAATATAATTTACTTGTGCGACACCAATGTACAACACCAAACATCCGGACACTGCTGAGATCGATAGGTCGGTTTAATGTTATCTCCGTGTAAATTGCAATAAACAATGTTTTATTTATTTATTTCTTAAGTTAGTTAATATTACAATTTGTATTCAACACTTTTTTTTTTTTCTAAAAAGAGATGCGAACACGGAATACGTGTCACATCAATATTCTTACTATTTTCAAACTAAGCTAAACGCTTGTGCTATGAAAATAGGACTAACTTGCTAGTCTGGGCTGAGATTCGAACCCGCGACCTTTGGATCACGAGGCGAGTGTCCTAACCACAAGACCAACAAGCTACTCTTTATATTATACTCTTACTAGTACTACTACAAGCTACTCTTTATATAGCTACTTTACATTCTTAAATCTATTACTAATATACTATCCACAATAACCTACATATTTACATTTACATCTAATTCAATGTATGGTACAATCTATAATAAATAATACATCGTAGCTCTACAATTCTATACTATTTTTACTCCCTTTATATTAACTCGTGGCGTCTGCTTGCTTGCTTGCCGGCTTGCCGTCGAAAAAACTTTGGATCGATATTTAACCCTTTTCCCGTGATCCAATCGAGCTGAAACTTTGCAAGCAGACTCGTGGCGACGATCAAGAATGATCAAATTTTCGTTAAAAAATAATTATAATTATAGTATAATTTCGGATTTTTAGAAATTTTATTGGTTTTTTCAAAGTGGAATCATAAGAAAAGTTTGGTTAGCAACGGCGGCCCGATAACGTCGCGGAATATTGTCTAAATTTGAATTACTCCGTCGGTATGCATAATAGGTACTTCACTACGAATGTCGGAAATCTAAATTGACTGACAAATGTTTTTAGAATTTAATCTTCAAAGCATGAAGTGTCTTATCAAAGCTCAAAACATCTGACATTTTAGAAATATATTAAATTACTGTAAGTTTAGTGTTATGTTATATGTTTTAATTCGTCTTTAATTGTTGTTATGTTTTACAAAGAAAAGGAGTATAATAAAAACTTGGTGTTACTTTTTTACAATAATTATAGTATCTATTTTTAAATTCATTCATCTTATTTATATTCTTCATGTTTTCTGGAATCTCATCATATACTTCTGTACATTAGACAATTCTGTGTATATACTTTTTTCTTATTCTATTCTGTTCCTATTTCTGGTGTTATATATATGTACATCACTATTTATAATAATTTTGTTCAAAAAATATTTTGGCATTTTGTTATTGAAAATTTTATGTACAAATGTGAGAAAGTTGTAAATAACTATTTTTTTAATTTCCATCCAATTGAGTGCTTTTCTCATTTATTCAATTCTGGTGTATTTTTTTTTTTAAATGATTCTCATTGCTCTGTTTTGCATCACTTGTAGTTTCTTGATGTTTCCTTCATTGGCCAAATACAAGACTGTAGCGCAATAGTTGATGTGAGGAGTTATTATAGTTTTGTATATTAACTCTGCACTATTTTCATTAAATTTTTTTCTCAATCTTCCAAGAAAACATATTTTTTTGATACTTTTCAAAATTTGCTGCCAAAGTTGACTTAGAATCTAAAATTTTAACTAAATATTTTATTTCATACACCTTTTCAATGAGATTATCGTCAATATTTACATTTTTCTCTATTTTTGGTGTTTAAAGGAATTAATTAATTAATTTAAAGGAATCGTTGACCATTTCTTTTATGCGTTACACGTATCTTTAATAGATGTGGTTGTGTGGTGTTGAGGGTGGTATGCGTGTGAGATGATGAATGAAGTGCAAGTAAGGGATGAACAGAGAATCACGTCCAAGTATTAGATAAAAGAATCTTGTTAGGAAACTTGTGACGCTTAAGGCATTGAATAAAGGAAAAGTCATCATCACTGTTGGCTCTACAACCCCTGGTGGGTCTTGGCCTCCTCAAGAGTCTTCCTCTCCTTCAAGGACGAGTGTTGGTGGATTTTCATCTCATTGATGTCTAGTATCAGCACACCGCCACAATCATTATCCATTATTCCCTCATCCAACATTGGCCGAACCAAAGGGTTTATCGAGATGTATAATAGATAGTGCTATCTACGGCTGTAGACCACACGGCTGTAGGTACATCGTCGGCCTCTCATAGATGGCGTTGGTGAGTTTCGCCTCGAGCGGCGATTGGTTGCTTTTGCACGCCCGAGGGGCTAGAGTCTCGGTAGGTCTCTACGTATCCATATTTTAAGAAAAAATAACGTCAGAGAAAACTAGCTTGCAAAACGCCAGCCTGGCCGCAACTTAATATCGACGGCTCCTACGTATAATATCGTAACCCACAAAATTCAATTTTACAGGAGAAGGATTTGAACATATTTTCGTCCGGTATAAATCTAAATATTGCCCAATTTTTTTGAAATTTCGTTTAAATATTTTACTTTATACTGTAGTTTCATAATTAATCACAAAAAAGTCGAAATTATTAGAGGTTTTTCTAGAAATGCACATACGATATTATACTTCGGAAAAGACGCGACGTAAAATATCGTAAGTGTTATATACGATAATTTTCTTATGTTATTTTCTCACGCATATTATCGTAAGTGTTACATACGATAATTATCTTATGTTATTTTCCCATGCATATTATCGTAAGTGTTACATACGATAATTATCTTATGTTTTTTTCCAACGTATGTTATCGTAAGTGTTACATACGATAAAATTATCATATGTTATTTTCCAACGCAAATTTACGTAAGTGTTACATACGATAGTATACTTCGTAAAAAAATATGTGATTATTTGAGATACGATAAAATACGTCCGAAAAAAATTTATTGCAAAATATTTTTTTTCTTTCTTGGAAATAAAGATATAATTAAATACATATGAAATACACAAAAAACTAAAAATCGTCAATTTGTGGGTTACGATATTATACGTAGGAGCCGTCGATATGTTGCCACCGCCGCGCCGAGCCTGCGCGAATCGTCAAAAATACCGTTTATATAGGAATTAGCAAAGACGTAAACAATTTAAATATATATTTATTTTTTTATTTTTTTTCCGTGTTTTTTTTCCGGTGTAAAGACTATTATAAACAAGTAATAGAAATGATAAAAACCTTACAAAAAATTTAATTTTCAATTTCAGTAAATAATTTATACAACTCGATACTTCAACATTTTAAAAATAGATGTGATTATTTTTAAATCTGTCAACGACTACGTGCGTACTACAAAAAGCGTTGTTGAACCAATCATGATAAAGATTTCTGATTTTTGACACTTAGACTAAGGTTACAATGATTTCATATCGAATATTAAAAATTCATTCACTCTGATACAAGTCAGATAAATTATGCAAAAAAAATGTGGTTTAAATTCATACACAGGGTTTTTGTTATTAGATATGAGACACACACATGTGGGGTATAAAAGCAAAGACAGTATTACAAAAAAATAATAAAAAAATGTTTTGAATACACTCACCGAGGAATACTAATTTAAAATGTACTGAATTCTAGATTTTATGTTTCTATCTTATCCAAAACCATGTTTTCTATAAATTTATCGGCTATGTTACGACTGCATTCAAATTATCTTAGATATTGCTGCCTGTGATTTTATATATATATTTTTATTATTTATATTTATCCTAAAAACTAATAGCTAACAATAATTAAGAAAATACAAAGAATGTGAAGAAAGCCAATTACATGTTTATCGTATTTGCGTGGTATACATATATGTGATATAGTATATTGATGAAACTATGCAGGGTGTACCAGAGCTAGCAGCAGAAACTTGGCAGGTAGATTCCAGACTGTGTAATTAGTCTAAATTGTTCAAGCAAACATGGCCTAATATCAATAGTTATGGAGATATGCAATATCAAAGTTTGCATTTTTTAAAAATATTTCTTACTTATTTTTTGTGAAAAGTTGAACTATTATTACAGTAACTTATGTCGATTATTATAAATTCATTAGCTTTAATACAAGTCAAATAAAATGATAAACCTTCGAATTCCAATTGGAATTTCTGCAGGGTTTTTATCACTTTATTCAACTTGTATTGAATAGAAGGAATTTTGAAATTGAAAAAAGTTATTATTTACAGGGTTTTTTATCATTTTATTTAAGTTGTATTGAAGAAAATGAAGTTTTCATAATCGATATAAGTTACTGTAATGATAGTTCATCTTTTTGCAAAAAATAAGTCAGAAGTATTGAAAAAAAAATGCAAACTTTGATATTGCATATCTCCATAACTATTGATATTAGGTCATGGTTGCTTGAACATTTTAGATTCATAGCATAGTCAGGAATCTACCGGCCAAGTTTCTGCTGCTAGCTCTGGTACACCCATAATTGATGTAGTGGAATATAATAACATGTATTTTATTTGAAAAATGAATCTGAAAGCGAGCGTCACACACGAGTAGGGTTGTTTCGAAATAAGTTTAAATTATACTTTTTTTGAGTGCATTATATTTGTCCCAAATTTGCCACAAGTATGAGTACACTTGGGCCTCGTATAACACGGTTTTATATAACGCTGTTTTATATAACGCGGATGAATAAATTGGCATATTTTTTGTACAATACGCTTTTTATAACACGGTTTCAGAAAAATAAATATATTAAACAATGTTTGATATGTAGATGGCGTCTCAGCATGTTGAGACTTGTCCATTTCGTTTCAATTAATCGAAACTTTGAATGAAACTACCACAATTAATGACTCAGAAAGTTGTTGCAGCGAGGTAATTACATGTTTCACATTGAAAACTATAAATGAGGGCTTGGAATTGGCAATTAAATTAGAATAAAAAATTATTGAAAAGGATCCTATATGAGGAATTACAACAGATTTTGAAACTTATAAGGAAATACGTAATGGTTTATACGCTAAAAGCAGACAATCGCTTATTACCGATTTTTTGGCTTTTTACATCAATAAACTTAATATGAACATATTAAAAATAGAAGAAAAAGAGAAGTCTATACTAAAAAGAATAATAAAGAAGACTATACAAATATCCATATATAAAATACATGATTACGATTAAAATAAATTATATTATATTGTTATTAAAGTTTTTTTTCAATAAATATGTAAATTTATATATTTTTATTAAGAAAGTAAAGTACGTATTCATATAAACTATATCGATTTTTTTTTTGGAACGCAAACCCTAATTTTGTATGAACTTCAAACCTTGCATAACACGGATTTGTATTACACGAGGTTTTTGTGGAACCATATAACCGTGTTATACGAGGCCCGAGTGTATTGCCCGTAGTCAGTAGAAACAAGGCGAGTAAAAAAAGAAGGTTGGTTCCTAGAACTTTAGGAGGAATATTGGTCAAGAGCTTGGATAATAATTCGGGACAATCTATTTTTAGCAAGAAAATTAGGTCTGATATTTCACTACGTTTTTGCAGAGGTAGCAGGTCTATATATACAGGGTTATTTCTAAAACATTAATAACCTCGCAGGACTATATTCCTGCCTTGAATATGAGTCGAAAATGTTCAAGCTATTATGACCTAATATCAATAGTTAAGGAGATACGCGACATCAAAGTTTGCAATTTTTTTTTCAATATTTCCGACTTATTTTTTGTAAAACGTTGGAATATCATTACAGTAACTCATATCGATTGCGAAAAATTCATTCGTTTCAATACAAGTTAAATAAAATGATAAAAACGCTGAAAAAATTCCAATTGGAATGTTTTCCAATTGGAATTCGATGGTTTTTATTTTTTTATTTGACTTGTATTAAAGGAAATGAATTTTTCATATTCGATATAAGTTACTTTAATGATAGTCCAACGTTGTACAAAAAATAAGTCGGAAATATTGAAAAAAAAATGCAAACTTTGATGTCGCGTATCACCTTAACTATTGATATTAGGTCATAATAGCTTGAACATTTTCGACTCATATTCAAGGCAGGAATATAGTCCTGCGAGGTTATTAATGTTTTACAAATAATCCTGTGTAGTATACCACACATACATACATTATTATTGTATTAAAATAAGTATAAATTGGTTGTATTATGCAATTAGTCTATATGCAAGTGTGCTGTGCTCGCGTTATAAGGGTGGCCGCACTGGGATAGCAATTATATGGAAATATCCGCGCAGGCCTGGAGTTAACAGCTACCCTTATTATTGCTGGTCTTGTCTGCAATTATGTCGGTATAGCGCAATGGGGTAATAGCGCAGCATAGTATATTTATTTGTTTATTTTATTGTTTATTTACATTTGTTAATACAAGTTACTAATAACTGCCACACTAGGTAAAATCCTGTTCTGTGGCAGTTATTCTCATATGGTATTTATGTAATACTAACAAATGACAATTAAAGAAAGTATAAGCGTAAGAATGAAAGTAGATCAATAATAATAAAGTAAATCGTAGGAATACTTAAATCTAAAAAAAAAAGGAAATATACATACAAAATTAAGATAAGAATTAAAGTAGTTACAAAGGTTAATATTATATTAAAGTATACTTTAAATTATATAAATCATTTTTTGCCAATTCAGAGATCAAGATATTTTTATAAACTTAGTAATACGACGTTTAAAAGCTTTGTGTAGAGTCATTTCTTTAGTTTCATTAGGTAACTTGTTAAAAACAAGCGGGGCAGTGAAATTAAATTGTCTTTTCTCAAAAGACGTTTTCCTTTTAGGTACCTCGAAATTAATTGTATTTGCCAGCCTTGTAACCCGTGTTTGTTGTGTACGATTAAAATTTACCTTGTCCTTGTGGAATTTTACAAGTGTGGTTTTAA
Source organism: Agrypnia vestita (assembly GCA_016648135.1). Taxonomy (NCBI): domain Eukaryota; kingdom Metazoa; phylum Arthropoda; class Insecta; order Trichoptera; family Phryganeidae; genus Agrypnia; species Agrypnia vestita. The sequence continues at coordinate 27,652 of JADDOH010004885.1, forward strand.
GGTATAATTGTCTCGGGCCAAGAACGTTAAATATTCCAAACAAATCATCTGAAGGAAACATAGTGCATTGCAATACTATATAATGCATCTAGTGCCATCTCGGGTGCTGAGCTCGACGCGTGGTGATGACTCTGCATGAGCCGATGCGTGATGATAGCTGACACAGCTGTCAGCAAATATTAACTCTCCCGTTTCGAAACGAGGCACGACTTAACCCTAAATATCTTATTTTTAACAATAATACTACAGAGGAGATCCAGAAGCGCGTAGTGAGCGCGAATCGCTGCTTTTTCCGCCTACAAAAGCAGATAAAATCCAGACTGCTGTCCAGAAACACCAAGATACTAGTGTACAAAACGCTTATTAGGCCAGTGCTCACGTACGCAGCTGAGACGTGGGTACTAACTAAGTGGAATGAGCGAGCACTGGACGTTTTTGAAATGAAAATTTTGAGGCGTATCTTCGGACCGGTTCTAGAAAATAGTCTTTGGCGCAGACGTTAAAATAATGAGCTCTATACTCTACTTAAGGAGCCAAACTTCGCAAAATTTATAAAACTGGGAAGAGATCGGTGGCTGGGTCATGCGGAGAGAATGTCCGAGCATCAAGCACCAAAGTCCCTGCTGAACTCAAGGCCAATAGGGCGAAGGAGCTTAGGAAGGCCAAAATTAAGATGGAGTGACAACGTCCTCAAATACATCTCTGCCTTAGAGCATCGGAATTGGAGAGAGCTGGTACTAGACCGAGATAAGTGGAGGAAGATTATTGAGGAGGCCAAGACCCACCAAGGGTTGTAGTGCCAAGAGTGATGATGATGATGATGATCTTATTTTTAATACTATTTAAAAATATTTTTTTTTTAGACCACCAAAAGAATCTTATTAAGGTACTGATACACTTGCTCATTAGTGGTACGTGAGCATGTGCAGTATTGAGCTTCTTGAGCCATTGCTATACATGCATGTGTATACGCACAGTGCAATGAGCTTGCTCATTACTAGCACGCTCAAAAATCAACCGCCGGTTAATTTATGAGCGTGCTAATGTAATTCACCATGAGGTCGGGTATCTTTTGAGCATGCTTGGGTTGCTTATGAGCACGCATTAGCCGCGAATGACTTATGTCAGAATGTTACTCCATGCGGTCGGAAGTCGAATGCTATCGTCTCTGTTGTTCATTATATTACTATTTCTTTTATTTATTTCAATTGCCTCTCTGTAGATTCTAAATGTTTCATTATTGAGGCTGGCAACTACTTTTGAATTGTCGAATTCTATTTTATAAAATTTAACATTCTTAATAATAATAATCAAATTTCTAATACAAATAATATTAATAATAATAAACCAGAAATCACGATGAAAACACCGAAGCAATTAGAAAATCCAACCTTCTCAATATTGTACAATGACGATAATAAAGTAAATATACGGATTACTAGAAGCCGAGCAAAACACATTAACGGCGTCGCTGGAGAAACCCACTCCTCCACAAACACCTGACGCAGAATTTTTCAAACTTTCACTTGACGGTGAGCTCCGGACCCAAACGGTTGTACGCTTTTTGGAGAAGCAGCTCATCGACAAGGCGCCCTGAAGATGAACAGTGAGATCTGTTCGAAACGTCGGCAGACGACTGGTCCTGACGACCAGAATTTGACGCGGGTTACCCCCAAAGTAGTTAGAACTAACATATATATATATATATTGTCGCGGACTTTTTTATATAACTTTTTGAGTTCTTCAACTTCTTCATAGAAAGTATTTAAATATCTCTTACATTTAAGGCAGCGTTCGTAAAAACGCATCGCTCGACCATTTTTCGTCGACTTTAGTTGTAAAATAGGTCACCACGAAAAGCCCTTTTATTTTAACGGGATAATATATAGCCTGTGTCCACCCCCAAAGGCTATTTCTAAATATTGGTGAAAAAATTTTTGAAATCGGAGTAGTTTCGGAGATTACCTCCTACATCCAAACTTTATTTACCTCCAATCGATATTTTTGGTAAATATTCTCCGAAAATGAATTTTTTGATGCAGAGTAGGTAATGTCATATAGAGAATTTTATATATTTCGACCGCGAGTTAATATTTGAGAATAGCGCCATTTAGCGTCTTGCGATGTGCATTGATACATAGAGCAGTGTTTCCCAAACTATGGGTCGCGACCCACTGGTGGGTCACAGTCACAACACCGCGCAATACGTCTCGTCCGGGTCGTGTCGTGTTTATTATAGAAAAGTAGTGTCTAGAATTTTCACCTTTTAACAGAGTTGAAAAATAACTTTAACGCCTACTTCGAAGAAGAGATGAAAAAGTTCAACAGGATAAACTGGATTCTAAATTCATTTCAAGACAACGTACCGACTGAAATGTCAAGAAAAGCAAGTGAAGAGCTTATTGATTTATCAGAAGATACGTCGCTGAAAAATACTTTTAATCGCAAGCAGTTAGCAAAATTCTGGCTTTCAGTTGCTGACACTTTTCCTGCTTGTCTGACGAAGCGATGAAAGTTCTCCTCCTCTTCACTACCTCATGTGAAGTGGAGTTTTCTGCCATGGTTTCTTTTGAGACTAAATACAGAAATACGTTGGACGTATCGTATTCACTGCGATTAAAAGTGACCAAAATTGAAGTCGAGGCTAATGCTGTTATTTATTTATTTAACGCCCTTACGGGCTTTTACAAATATACAGAATAAATTAAAAAAAATAACATAAAACAGTTAAAATAATAATACAGTTAAAAGTTACAATAGTAATAGTTAAAAGGTAATAATAATAATAATAATAATAATACAGAAAAATTTATTGTCCATTTCCATTTCGTTGAGATTTAAACAATTGTATCAGCTTTTTCCTTTACACAGTTATACTATCAGCAAAAAAGTCAGCCGCCTCTGCACGTTCATTCCCTAATGAGTGTAATCTGGGAATTACAGAGTTTGCTAGTGCATTAGTTCTGACATTTCCACTATAATAGAATAATGCACTGTGTCTTGATGACCTCGATGGGGCATGTAAGTCGATCAGACTAATAATCTGGGGGCAAGTTATGACAAGAAATGGCAACAAACGCATCCTTCCCATTAAAATATCACATATAAATATTTTTTCCTAATCAAAAATTACGATTTGGTCGTTTTTCTTTTTTTCTTAATTGAACAGTCTTTCGTGTGGTTACAATATGAATCGGGAAAGTATGAGGCAGGAGGTGGGTCCCGAAAATTGAAATTTTTTTCGGTGGGTCGCGGTCCTGTCAACTTTGGGAACCGCTGACATAGAGAATTATGTATTCGTACAGTACGGCCACTCTATGATGGCACTTTTGACGTTTAGACTTACATGAAGTTTCGTAATTAATGACAGCTAAACATTAGAGGACAAATGCTATACTTTATTGCGCGAACGCCAGAGTAGTGATGTCCATCAACATTAAATATGGAATGAACGAAATGATTCAAAATGTTGATTGCCTGTATAATATGCATAGAATAAGCAGAATAAGTATCCAAAATAACACAAAAAATCTGACAAATCGATTGTGCCCTCTAAATATGATCTTTTTCTATGGCTTTATTAGAGGGTAAAGAAAATGGCTATTAAACAATAAAAGACGGATCAGACTGGGCTAATGTAGTGAATAGAACCGTGCGACGAATAAAGGAAGATTACGAAAGAGATATTAGAATCGATAATATTTTAGATAATGATATTATAATTAATTTAGGAAATGATAGCAGCGACGATAGTTCAATGGAGAGGGATAGTAATGGGGATGAATCAGATTGAAACATTCAAGTAAATATTTTTATCTAAGAAAAATGTGTTTTATTATTCTTCTATAACCTTTTTTATGTACAAAGACTTTCTCAACTCACACCGTGCGACGAATTTTTTTTTTCGACTGAATTTTTTCGTTAATGATTTTAAGTGTGTCACAACACTATTACGATCTGTCAAAAATGCCATCTTACGATGGCTCGAGTATAGTGAGAATCTTGTGTACACTACCTGTATTGTGACAGCCTGATCAGGTAGAGCGTGATGGGGGCATCGATATTTTTAATGGTAGCTAATGGACTTCATAAAGCACTCATGGTTGAAATTGATTTAACTCGACCTTACAATTCAATAGAGGTTAACTTATTTATATAGTCTTTCTTAGTATGATTCTACATTCTTACCCGGTGCTGTCCTAGACATATAATTTACATTTGCAACTAACATAATATGCTCAAGAATTGCTATGTTAGATAACCTAAAATGGTTATATGCAACCTTCACTGGCTTAGATGTCCAGAGAGGATTGAATATAAGCTTTGCCGTACAATATTTAAGGCTATTCACAACATGGCCCCTCAATACATAACCGACATCTGCATTCCATTCTCCGCAAATAATAGACAACTAACACTTCGCTCAGCATCAACATCTAATACAAATAGGTTAGCTGAAGTAAATCGCGTCCACAAAACTAATTTCGGTGATCGTGCTTTCGCGGTGGCTGGACCAAAGTTATGGAACAAACTACCTAATAAACTGAGACAAACAGACAGCTTACCACAGTTCAAAAAACAACTTAAGACGCATTTATTTAGACAATCCTATAAAAACCTATAGAATCTGACCACAACAACGCTAGCTAATGTTTTCCACTCATATTGTGCACTCCGCGAAAACACATAATTCTTTCAGGGACTCGCAAACTATTATAGTACTCAATTTTAATTCCACTTCTTGTATGCCACCTAGTGAATAAGTAATAGTAAATAAGTTTTTTCTTTTCTAGCAGTAAGTTGTCTTGTAAGATAACAATTCTCTGTGTAAAGCGCCTTGAGGTGAGTATTTCGCGAAAACGGCGCTATACAAATTATCAAATTATTATTATTATTATTATTATTTTGCCCTGCAATGTTCGAGAAATGTTCGTTGCATGTATCCTACCGATGTTGACATATGGCCTAGAAACAGCAACACTAACAGAAAAAAATACACAAATTAATTTACACAGCGGGCCATGGAAAGGCAGATGCTCGGCGTAAGCCTTCGAGATAAACTCAGAAATGAAGAAATAAGATGCCGAACAAAAGTTGCCGTTATTAGGGACTGTATTGCGAAACCTACAGTGGAGGCCCTGGACGAAAAATAGAAGCGTCCGAAGACCTCCCAAATGGTGGTCTGATGTATACGTAGTCCAGCAAGTAGGAAGAACCTGGATGCGAAAGGGGAGAAACAGAGATGAGTGGAAGAAAATGGAAGAGGTCTACATCCAGGAGTAGAGGGAAAAAGGCTAAGGAAGAAGAAGAACAACATTTTGCCCAGGTCGCAAGACATCTTGGAAGAAAGTTGCAGTGAATATATTTTCTCAGGATCCTAGAGTGCGATAAAGCATAATTTGGATACCATTCAATAGTGGGTACTAAAATTTTTAAACGAATTCCATTCAATATACATAATACACATTTATATGCAGGATTATTTGGAAAACACTAATAACTTCGCAGGACTATATTCCTGCCTTGATTATGAGTCGAAAATGTTGCTATGACCCTTATATCAATATTTATGGAGTTATGCAATATCAAAGTTGGCATTTAAAAAAAAAATTCTGACTTATTTTTTACAAAACGTTGAACTATCATTACAGTAACTTATATCAATTACAAAAAATGAATTCCTTTCAATACAAAATGATAAAAACCGTGCAGAAATTCCAGTTGGAATGTTTTCCAATTGGAATTCGAAGGTTTATATTATTTTAATTGACTTGTATTAAAGCGAATGAATTCTTCATATTCGATATAAGTCACTGTAATGATAGTCCAACGTTTTACAAAAAATAAGTCAGAAATATTGAAAAAAATGCAAACTTTGATGTCGCTATTGATACTATTGGTCATGGGTACTTGAAAATTTTCGACTCATAATCAAGGCAGGAATATAGTTCTACGAGGTTATTAATGTTTTACAATTAACCCAATACATTTTGCGCAGGGTCCGAAAGACAAACTACGCAAAATTTTAAAACTTTTGGCATTCGATTACAATAAACATTTGAGTTTGGGTCCACTTGCCAATAGCCAAAATCTCGACAAAAAATTATTTCATGTTTAAGATTTGTATTTGGAAATTTGATTAATTTAAAACTGTGTTTGAAGAATATTTTTCTGCCGGGTTTTCTAAGTATATTTCATTTCATTCTATTCTTTAAAATGGTTTTGAATATCCTCATGTGTTTTATTGTAGCTTGTTTAAAAAAGGACTTTTAAATCTATTTTATATAATTTAATTTAATAATAAATAAACATAACAAGATTTCAAATTAAAATTTAATAATAACAAAAAAATCAGATATTTAGAGAAAACAAAAAATTAGGAACAGAAAATTCTAGATTAACAGGACCATTCTTAAATTTTTACACAATCAAATTTTAAAACTGCTATTTTCTTGTAGGAATTTAATATTTTAATAAACTTCCTACCAATTAAAAAATATTCGAAACCCAAAATAGTTCAAAAGTGAATTTAAAAAAATACACAAGATCTTCTATTTAAACGCCATTAATATATTTAATTTAAATTTTCACACGAAGCAAACAAATGGCGGTGAGACTTGATATTTTTAAATAAAATAACTCTTTGTTTAAAGATATTAAATTTATTTTACATAATTCATTATTTAGGTACTTCAATTTATCTATCTAAGAGTGACTAAGTTTGATGTAATTGTGAAAAAACGAATGCACGAGTTATTTTAGTAGAGACGGCAAGGCTGAGAACGATATCGAAAGGAGAGTGACTGCGGGAAACAAAGTTAATGGTGCTCTGAATGCAATTATGGCCAATATGAATCTGTCAAAGGGGTGAGGAATAAACAAATTAGAAGTGAATATTTTGAGTTTGTCCTAATTTTTCTGAACGGTATTGGAATTTTGTCATCATTAATCAATCAATGTATTATAGATGTCCCACAGAGACATCTGTGATATATTGATTGATTTAAAATATTCATTTTTTTTTTTTGCTTATTATTAGTATATTTTACTGTTGTCTCACATAATTGCATAATGATTATCGCATATTAGTTATTTTTCTTCTTTCTTCTTGTATGTAGGTACATAGTTTGTACTACTTACTATTTAATATATTTAAAATAGAATGATACTCCTCTCCTACTCACGAGTTATATTACTCATGTAGAAGAGAAATACCATTGTAAAAACTCTCACTAGCTTTATTGTAAAAAAATGTATTTATCTATTTATATTAATTATTTAGTTCCACACATAATGTTGTGTGGGCTAATATATGATTTCACTTAGACATATTGCATTCCATCTAATCATTTAAAAGTGTTTATAATAAAATTTTTGCACTCCAGTTTAAACCTCCTTATATTCTCCATGTTTTGAATTTCCTTTGGCAGGCTTTTTGTGAGGTGTTTTTTTTTTCTTTGGTAGTCTTATGTTGTCGCTTCCTCTTGTGTTGTAGGAATGAAAATCCTTATTCATCTTCATCCTGTCATCAAAGTAATTGGGTACTAATCCATGTATAATTTTAAATATTTGCACCATTACATTATATATAATTCTTTGATTTACGGTTTCCAGTCTTAGGGCATTCAACATTTTTGTTATTTTAGTTCTCCTATTACACTTCAGTATTACGCGCATCGCTTTGTTTTGTACTATTTGTAGTTTCTTTAGCATTCCTTCGTTGCTTATAAATAATATACTGGAACATCATCTATGTGCGGGAAATAAAAAATAAAAAAAATAAAAAAATGGTACTTTCACACTTTTGTGTCTTTAAATTTAATCTATAAAAAAAGTAACCCACAAAAACCAAGTTTTTATTATACTCTCTTTCTTTGTAAAATATAACAACAATTAAAGACGAATTAAAACACAAACATAACGGTAAACTTACAGTAATTTAATATATTTCTAAAATGTCAGATGTTTTGAGCTTTGATAAGACACTTCATGCTTTGAAGATTAAATTCTAAAAACATTTGTCAGTCAATTCAGATTTTCGACATTCGTAGTGAAGTACCTATTACGAATACCGACGGAGTAATTCAAATTTAGAAAATACTCCGCTATGTTATCGGGCCGCTATGCTAGTAATCAAACTTTTCTAATGATTCCAATTTGAAAAAACCAATAAAATTTCTAAAAATCCGAAATTCTACTATAATTATTAATTTTTTTTAACGAAAATTTGATAGATCTTTTTGATCGTCGCCACGAGTCTACTTGCCAAGTTTCAGCTCGATCGGATCACGGGAAAAGGGTCAAAAATCGATCCAAAGTTTTTGTTGACGGCAAGCGAGCAGACGCCACGAGTTAATATAAAGGGAGTAAAGATGGAAGCTTCTTCATTGACAGCGAGGTTGATGCCAGGATCATCGTTTTGAAATTTTTGAAAAGTACTCCGAGGAGTACTCGAAGGCCCCGTCTCCGAGGGCACTAACATTGCGTTACATTAAATCCGCGCGACATTAATATTGCGTTACGCAACCACTCCCCAGAGAAGTTTTAAAACGTTCGCCGGCATTTCCCCGCCACCGCGTCACCTGGCAACTCTGCCGCCGCGGCCGGAGCCCGCCAAGTGGCGCGGTGGATTTAATTATGTACCGATGCCCCTCGCCCCCACCACGTGACCGCGGACTATTTGTACGGCATCTCGGGTCGCTAATGCCCCGGCTTACGTAAGCAGTGCCTTCCGCGCCGCCACTGGGCCGTACCCGAAAATTATAGATGCGCCTCTAACGCAACGCAACCCGAAAATTGTAATCGCGCCTCTAACGCAACGCAACCAGAAAATTGTAGTCACGCCTCTAACGCAACGCAACCCGAAAATTATAATTGCGCCTCTATTGCTTGCCCGACGTGACTTGGCGTGCGGCGAATTTGGAACTAAAACCCGCCCCGCCCGCAGCCGGCGGTAACCCCTCGCCCTGTCATTCAGTACAATTTTGTATTTGCTCGGGAGCTGTGACATCTTGATTACCAATATACGCTGAATTATTATGTCCAAAACATCCTAAATAGTCCGGGATGGTGCAATAAAAATTGCCAATGAAGTATTAAAGTTTTTCGAAGCTGAAAAAGCGAATAATGGACCGATATTACCGCCTGACAGTTTGACAGATAGAACGGCCGCCATTACTGCATGGTTTCTTTAGTGCTGCCCGACCAAATTTCTGTATTAAATACGACACAGGTCGCCGGACATTCTGTACATTATGTATTGTGTAATAAATTTACACCCTGACAACTTCTGTTACGCGACAGGGACGCCCTCCCTCGCACGCCAAGTTATAGTGGTATGTCTATAATGTAACGTAACCAGAAAATTTTAGTTGCGCCTCTAACGCAACGCAAACCTAAAATTATAGTTGCGCCTCTAACGCAACGTAAACCGAAACCTATGGTTGTGCTTCTAATGGAGGTGGTTATCAACAGTCTGAAGACAAAGGCATACGAAGGAAAAAAAAAATGATCTTAGAAAAATGGTCATCGAATCTGTTTTGTATCATTGCGTGTATTTAATATGCAACTATGATATATCAATCTTCTTCTTCATGTGCCCTGTCGGGTCTTCCCGATCACCTGGGAGAAAGTTTCTCTGTCCAGGGCAGTGCGGAACAGCTCTTCCACGCTTCTTATCCCGGTCCACTTTCGGATGTTTCCAAGCCAGGAATGCCGCCTCCTTCCAACCCCTCTGTGACCCTCAATCTTCCCCTTCGTGATATATCAATAAAATGCAAAATTGCAAGAACATACAAGTAAAGTATTAAATAAACACAGTAATAATAAGAAAATAATACATCATACACATCTTCAATTAACGCAAATCACTTTGTGGTGACATTTTCAATGATTATAATTAAAACAATTAACTTTGTTTCAACCACTAATTTTATTTTTAAACACTCAACATGTTTCAAGACCAAAGGTCATACTTATCCTCCTGAAGAAGGGAAACAAGTTAATTGTTTTAATTATAAACATATAATAAATAATACACATCGTTGAAGGTTAATCAAACAATTGAAATTAATAAAAGTTTTAATGATGGACTAAAATCACTGAATACGAATTTAACTGAAGGTCTGTTCTGTAATTCGCACTAAATCTCACTCTAGTCATTCGAGAATCTTCCACTTGTATCTTAATTTCTGATTCATGTCATCTTTATCGCTCTGATTACTATAGAAAACTTCTCACACGTCAGAAGGTACTTTACTGCTGATCACATATCCGCACTGAAATCGCTCGTCGCTGTCTGCTTCGCTCTTAGTATGGTTCTTCTTCGCTGTCAAAAACAGCTGTCAACTGTCTCGATGGCGTTGTTTCACCTATACATGGTTATTTGGAAAACATTAATAACCTCGCAGGACTATATTCCTGCCTTGATTATGAGTCGAAAATGTTCAAGCTATTATGACCTAATATCAATAGTTAAGGAGATATGCGACATCAAAGTTTGCATTTTTTTCTCAATATTTCTGACTTATTTTTTGTAAAACGTTGGACTATCAATACAGTAACTCATATCGATTACGAAAAATTCATTCGTTTTAATACAAGTTAAATAAAATGATAAAAACCCTGAAAAAATTCCAATTGCAATGTTTTCCAATTGGAATTCGAGGGTTTTTATTTTTTATTTGACTTGTATTAAAGGAAATAAATTTTTCATATTTATTCACATTTCGAACATTTTTGAATCATAATGAAGGCAGGAATATAGTCCTGCGAGGTTATTAATGTTTTCCAAATAACCCCATTTTCGGGTTTGTAGACGTTTCGCGAATCTAGCAGTCTACTCCAGACTCTTGTGGTAATTTCAATTTACTCTAAAACGTCCAGAGTGTTGAATATATTATTGGTCCTTGAATATATTATTCTTTTCATTTCTGTAGTTTCGTGAAAGCATAATTTTTAATTTTCGATTATGATTCCGAATTGGAATGAAGGAATTCCGAATAGGGTGAATATGCATGTCTCAACACAGATTTTTCTAGTGAGACAGACACAGTCCAACCAAAATTTTATATTTAAATGAAATAAAAATATACAAATAAAAAAAATAAAAAGTAGAAACGAGCGAATTGTGATCCGTGCGAACACAGACAACCGGCGAATAAATAGTATGTAGAATTTTCTAATCAGCGCTAAATTACAGAATAGTGTTTCGGTTAAGTTTGTGTCTATATGTATTTTTTAAAAATTTATTTTAGGGTAAATTAACAGAATATGTTTAACATATTAACAAATATATATAATGGTTATTAAAATTATGCCAATTACAAATTTTCCACTGAATATAGTAATTTATTAGAACATAGTTTATTAGAATATGGTAATTTATTAGAAGAAGTGTGACGTAGTAAAATAATTTTAACAGCGAGTGGAGAGGGTGGAGGGGAATGTGGAACGGGAGTAGAAGGGAAGACAAATTGTACGAATCAGTTTGAGCGCGGTTATGTAGATAGATACTGTTTTTTTTATGTCTCTTATCGTTGAGTTGAAAATGTCAATGTGGTGATAGTTTGTGTTAAATGAATTTGTGGATCTGTACATAAAAGAGTTTTTTTTTCAGTTGGTCTTGCAAAGGGGGAGATGAAAAGTAGGTGAATGTCTGTTATTGCGAGTTGGGATGTGGAAAGATATTCGTTGAAGAAGTTCCGGACTATCAACTAGATTGTGTGTTATTTTGAATAGCATCACCGTATCAGGTATGTCTCTTCGACAAGTTAGAGTCCGCATGTTAAAAAACTTCGTTAAATAATTAAGAGTTTCATTGATTTTAATAATTTAATTTGGATCCCATCGCGGCGACAATATTTTTGAGCGTAACGAATCATCCTTTCTGTGGTCTTAAATGCTTCAAGTTGCGATTTTCTTACATGGCGTCAATCTTAAGTCCACGGCTAATTACCACCCTGGGCGGACACCAGTCTCGACTAATTCTTCGAGCCGGCCCTGCCTGCAAGAGACCTTCAGATCGCTGTCGTCAAGATAGTCAGTGCTGTTCCCTCGCCGCGAGTGCGCCTGCCGTCTGCAATATTTCAACACGTACAGATCTTAGAGTCCGCCGATCGTGTCCAACATTTTTTACCCGTTGGGTTTTTTCGTTCCCGGAATGTTCGAAGGTTGGGGGTGAATTTAGTGCATTGGCAATTGTTTGATAGTAATTTCGTGTTAAAAACAGCCAGTTTGTAACGTACGTTAATTTCAAGTTCATTGATGTCTGCTCCATATGTCTTTTGTCAGGATGAGTTGAGGTATTTTTAAAATTTAAAAACTTTATATTAACTTTAACGCCTGTCTTGATTTCTTGGAAAAATCTTGGAAATTTTTCTGGAAAATTGTGAAAATTGACACACTTCTCATCATCCAATCGAGCTGAGATTTTGCACATCGACGTGATATCGATGACATTGCATTTTTACTTGCATTTGGAGTCACACATATGCACATATTGCACATGCACACAAAAAAATGCAAATTTATCTGAAATGTACTGGAGACTTACCTACTTTTCGGTACAATTCTAAAATTATTGCCGTCATGGACCCCTTAGAATTTATATCTTTATTTAAAATTATTACAGAAAGCTTGTTTTTATTCTCTAAAACAATTTATTTAATCATAATTGTTGTCTTATAAAGAATTTATAATGAAGACTAACTATACTTTTATCGGTTATTTTTTCTCACAGACATATTTAACTGCAACTGGTTGCGAATATTTTATACGAACTGTATTTCTTGCCTGGGCATATTACTGGTAGGTAATTGCGAATTGCGAAAAAAGTGCGAACCCAATTAATGCCGTATTCAACCTATCAAACAATATTCTTAATTTAATACACATGAATTCAGTGCACTAAACAAAGGCATGAATTTCGCAACCACACCATCAAAAATTCCGACGGAAAAAATCATCGAAAATAAATAAGACGTAATCCGCGAAAATAAAATACCTACAGCTGACGCAGATGTCATTTTTTTTATTTATTTATTTCTATTTAATTTAAATATAAAATTTTGTTTGGACTGCGCCTGTCTCACTAGAAATATCTGTGTTGAGACAGGCATGAGACGAGATGTCGCGAACATTTTACGCAATTTCAATTACCTACCAGTAATATGCCCAGTCAAGGAATACGGTTCGTATAAAATATCCGCAACCAGTTGCAGTTAATCAGATTAATATGTATAATCTCCTTAGTTATTTACAACTTTTAAACTTGTCTGTGAGACGTACTGCAACAGACCTAATATTTCTTTATAGGATCGTAAATAGTTTGATTGATTGCCCCCAGATTGTTAGTCTGATCGACTTATATGCTCCATCGAGGTCATCAAGACACAGTGCATTGTTCTATTATAGTGGAAATGTCAGAACTAATGCATTAGCAAACTCTGTAATTCCCAGATTACACTCATTAGGGAATGAGCATGCAGAGGCGGCTGACATTTTTGCTGATAGTATAACTGTTTATAGGACAAAGCCGATACAATTGTTTACATCCCAACGAAATGGAAATGGACAATAAATCTTTCTATTTTACCTTTAACTATTATTATTTGTACCTTTAACTTTATTATTATTTTATCTTATGTTTTTATGTTTTTCTTATGTTTTTCTGTATTATTATTATTATTATTGCCTTTTAACTATTATTATTGTAACTGTCTTATGTTATTTTAAAAAAAAAATATTCTGTATATTGTAAAAACCCATAAGGGCGTTAAATAAATAAATAAAAATAAAATAAATAAATAAAATAAAATAATCAAACTTTATTGGCGTCAGTGAACGACCTACAGGTAATTTTTCATTACATATGCAGTGCAATTGTTAGCATATAGCTGCCTTGTTTAGTTCTCCGAGACATTTTAAATTTATTTACTCAGCTGAATTCACGAATATTCATTCTAACCAAAAAACTTCCGAATTATTAAGAATATTAACAATTTGGAAGAATGTCATACACATATAAAAATAATATTGCAATAAAAAACTCTAATAAAAATAGATATCTCTATCTATGTTGTACAGGGATGACAATTTTTTTCCACAGATGGCTTCTGAATACTTCTTACATATGAAACAAGTTGTGCAAGGTTGACATGTATAAAACTTTTAAAAATTTGATAGATGTGATAGTCTTTCATGGGTGGAATTGGAGAATGTTAAGCCAGCCTTACCATAGGATGTTAGCCCTATAAACAACCAAAAAGACTTTCATACCTACTTTCCCATTTGAAAAATAGTGATGTCTCTGTGAGACATCATATCGGCCGTATTCTGAAAATAGCAATATTGGGATCTTAAGATTGTTATACCAACACCTAATAGATAAACGAGACGTATATATACGTCAGTGATTGTTTCTTTCCTTTTCTACATGAGAGAGAGGGAAAAAAATACTTGACTTCAAACGTTAAAATATAAATACGAGTTCAACGCGACAATGACAATTTTCCCATAATTTTACATCAGGACGCTGTGGGAGAAGAAATTGATAAGTGTTTATGAAATAATATGCAACCTTAGTACTTATTTAATGTTATTTCAGTCGAATCATGAGAATTGTGAGGTTACGTTTTGCGATAGGTACTTCGGTAATCGGTTTGAAGGTCTGTCAGACCAGGGCGCCAAAATAAGAGAGCAGCGGAGAAATCAATCCATTTTCTAAATGCATTGCAGACATCTGATACTGCCAATAAAGGCATTTACTTTGAACGAAGGAACGAAAGTAGATTGAATGCAGTGGAGATGAGATCCTCAGACGTATGTGTGGAAAATCAATTTATGATGGAGCAAAGAATGCAGATATTAAGAATGAACGTAAAGCTGATCTTGCATAATTACTAGAATTAAAAACGGGTCGCTCAGATGGTTTGGGCATGTTGAGCGAATGAATGAGGAAAGAATGGTAAGAAAGATATATAATGCAAGTGTTGGTGGCGCCAGAAAGAGAGGGCGACCGCGGAAGACGTGGCATGACCAGATTAACCAGATACTGCAAGATGTATGAATGTGGATGAGGCGCGAGTTGTATGTTAAGACAAGAGTATGGCGCTCTATCCTCTCTGCCTACCCCCATGGGGAAACGGCGTGATGGTTTGTAAGTACTTTCAGAGACATATGTGTAAATATGCAAATCTCCTTAATTGAGTACGACAAACACCGAACACCATTGTCTCGTTTATTTTTTATTTTTTAAGTGTTGGGATAACAATCTCATGAACTCAGTATTGCTATAATTTAAAATATGTTTTACTTTACTTTATAATACACACACACAATATGAGCTATTAAATTACAACTATAGTTTCGAGAGGAGCACTCCCTCTCATCATCAGGTATAGATAATAACTAACTTAAATACAAAATTTATCCATCTAATTGGGTAGGTCAGGGGGTCAGGGGGGCGCGCGGCAGGGAAGGGTATTTTTTCCCCGAACGGCTCTTGGAATGGTGAAGTGGACTGAAATGTGATATTATTATATTATTTATTAATGTGTTTCCAGAATTTAAATTTTTTAGGATTTCAACGGTTTCCAAACTATTAATTATCCGTCGTCTATGAGGAACCGAGTGGAGTAATTTTAATTTGTGACTATCGAAAGAATTCTTCTTCTTTTGGTGTCATGTCAGGTCCCCCCAACGTTGACTATCACCCGAGAGAAAGCGTCCCTGTCCTGGGCAGCACGAAACAGCTCTCCAACACTTCTTATGCCCTTCCAGTCGCGTATATTGCGGAGCCAGGAAATTTGTCTCCTTCCAACACCTCTACGACCCTCTATCTTGCCCATAAGAATCAGGTGGAGCAATTCATATTTTTCTCCTCTGAGCACATGACCCAAATACGATACCTTTCGGATTTTGATATTTGTCAGCAACTCTCTATTCACTCTAGCTCTTTGAAGAACTCTTGTGTTGCTGACCATGTTGATCGAAAGAATGATTGGTGTTAATTATATGATTGGCGAATTCGGAGAAATTGTTATTTTTTTAATTTTTTTATTTTTTGCTATTTTAGGAATACGGCCGATTGTACGCCTTGATTGCTTAATTTCCTTTAATGGTGAATCGCTCGGAGGATGAGACTGACAGCCGCGGTGTTTGGTTCCAGACGCAAGCAGGACGAGGTGGCCATCCTGGAGGACAGCATCCGGCAGCGCTCCGAGCAGCAGAAGCGCGCCGGCATCGAGCTGGACGCCACGTGCCACATCTGCCTCAAGACCAAGTTCGCGGACGGCGTGGGCCACGTGTGCAACTACTGCCACACGCGCTGCTGCGCCCGCTGCGGGGGCAAGGTCACCCTCCGCTCCAACAAGGTAACTAGCGAAAGGGACGAACGGGAGAGTCGAGAAAATCGGGTAGACGCCTCATTCTGGGGGCGAAAGGGACAACCGAGCGAGGCGAGAAAATCGGATACATGTTTCATTCTGGGGGCGAAAGGGACAACCGGGCGAGTCGAGAAAATCGGGTAGGCGCTTCATTCTGGGGGCGAAAGGGATAACCGAGCGTGTCGAGAAAATCGGGTATAGACGTACCAGAATAAATTGGTGTGCGAGGGAGGGCGTCCCTGTCGCGTAACGGAAGTTGGCAGGGTGTACATTTATTACGCAATGTCCGGACAGAATGTCCGGTGACCGGTGTCGGAGCCTTTATTGGAAATTTGGTTGGGCAACACTAAAGAAACGAGCCATTGATGGCGGCCGCTCTATCTGTTAACCCGTCAAACGGTAATATCGGTCCATTATTTGCGTTCTCAGCTTCGCAAAACTTTAATACTGTATTGGCAATTGTTCTTGCACCATCCCGGACTGTTTAGGATGTTTTAGACATAACAATTCAGTGTTTAATGGAAATCAAGAAGCCACAGCTCACGCTCAAATGCGAGAATGGAACTGAATGACAGGGCGAGGGGTTACCGCCGGGTGCGGGCGGGGCGGGTTTTAGTTCCAAAGTCACCGCACACCAATTCACGTTGGGCAAGCAATAGACGCTTCATTCTGGGGGCGAATGGGACAACCGAGCGAGTCGAGAAAATCGAGTTTTGAGTCAGGTTTGTAGAGTCGTTCTTTAGATACAAATTTTCTTCTTCTTTAATGGCTCTACAGCTCAAATCGAGCCTTGTCCTCCATCAGTCCTCGCCTCCAACTCCTCCTGTTTCCCGCTGCGGTCTTCCAGTGCGCATCCCTTCTGACCTCGCCTTCCCGTTGCAGTCCAGGTCTGCTGACGCTTCTTCTTCCTCCGATGTCCCTCGAGGACCCTCCTGGGCATCCGCGACGACGTCATTCTCTACACATGCCCCGCCCATAATGTTTTTCTTAACCGCATCAAGGCAATCCTCATTAAATTGATTCATAAACTCAAGAAAGTGGTTTGACTGTTACAAATCCTTGGCAACCAAAAAAAATTGGTTAGAATCATTCTTGTGACATGGACGCATTACGCAGCTTTTTAATTCTACTATTACTACACGATAATAATTTTGTAGAAAATACCTAATGGGGTTAAAGGTTTTACCGGCCTCAGATAATATTTTTTATTTCATGTAGAACACAAAACACACATAGAAAATAAGTACTATTCTTGGTACATTTAGATACTTCGTAGAAAGAATCCAATCAGTAAAACGCGTCATGTTGTCATAAATGAAAGATTTTTTCTTATAATTACATTTAAAAAACATATATTATACAATGAGCCTTCTGTAAAAATATGCAATAATGAATTAAATATTGACGTATTAGGTTTTTTCAGGTTCAAACTTTTAGAAGCCGTTATCTGAGTTCCATGTTTTTTTTGGTTGAATGCTTTCTGCATAACTACATCCAAATATGACTCTTCATATTTATCTCATATAGCAATGAAAAATGAGATATTCTATTCTATTTTTTAATTTTTTGAAAAAGGACAAATGATTCGATTAATTATTTGAAAAATGTGGCAAGAAACAACGACACAAGTCGACTTGGTTCAACGCTCTTGAGCAAAAAACAAATGCAACCGATGCAAAAAATTAGGTAAAAGTAATGAAGGCCTTAAGAGATATTTCGTAAACAAACCAAATTCCCAAAATTTGTTTTGGCTCCCCTGCAAACCTGCATTTTTTGACGTATTCGGCTGTTCCGTTCGCCCACAGAATTATCCATTTTATTTAATTTTAATATTATACTAACCAATCAAAAGGTAAGATGGCAGCTTTCCGAGTGATATTTAACCAATAGCTAATGTTACAAGTGACGACATCAAGTCGTTTAAAAATTTGTTATGAAAATTGCGTATACTTCGGGCGTTGTTTCTAGTTTTCATAATATTTATTTATTTATTTATTAATATCATATTGTACGCAATATGGTAATTTCAATTTCTTTTTAATAGAGAAATTTTAACTTTGGTTTAGAAAATACGTTTATGAAAAAGATTTTTTTTAGATGTGTATTAACATTAATAAACGATTTTGAAAATAACAATTTTAAACTCCCGCCAAAACGCTTATTTTCGCAAGTGACGTCATGTGTCAAGTTTTATGTCAATCTGATAAGATATAAGAGATCAATTTTCGGTAATTTATCGGATTTTCCTTGTGAGAATCCGTTCTCCATTATTTTGAATGTATTCTTAGATAGTTTATTTTATTAAAATAAGTCACAAACACTGCAAAATCTATATAAACACCAAGCAAACACGAGTAAAAACAAAGCGAAGATGAACATTGACCATAGAAATGAAACAAATCACAGTGATAAACACCATAGAATATATGCTTTATCTATAATTCCTGCTGAATGACGTCACGACCAATCATATAGCGTTTTAATGGATCGTATTTTTTAAGATTTTTAATATAAAAATTATGAACTAAAACATTATCCTACACCATCCATACTGAGTTACAAAATATAACTTGTTTTTCTGAATCTATTTCATATATTTTCATAGATGTCTGTAAAATTTTAAATTACCCTATTTGGGTTGTACTATGCCTATCTCACTAGACTATCTCGGACATATTGTGAGAGGGCCAAAATATAGTCTAAAGAAACTCATCATACAGGAGAAAATAAGTGGTAAAAGAAGCGTAGAAAGACGTCGCATCTAATGACTGCGTATTTTTAGGGACTGGTATAAGTGTAATTCGTCTGAGTTGTTCCATGCGGCGGTAAATAAAATCGTAATTGCCATAATGCTCGCCGACCTCCCATAGGAGATGGCACCATAAGAAGAGGAAAAGTCATGCTTGAATGTCCTCACGCCTCCGCTAGGTGCAGTTATGGTGTGCCGTCTAACGTTAAAACATTGATTAGACCTGTCTTAACATGTCTCAAAGACCTGGACATACCTGGAACAAGAGACTATATAAGAAGTAATATACCGCGGACATAATAGAGAGAGATATGGTTTCCTATACACTGTGATCGATTTCTGTAATGGGATCCCCAATTCCATAAAGGAATTAAATAATATAAATCTGTTCAATAGACGGCTGAAGGGACTCGTGTTGGAGAGGGGATAACTGTTTGACAAGTCAATGTGATTATGTTTAATGTGTGTACCCACTTATTTTACTGTATTTCCTGTCCCCAGCATACAATTGCTGTTTGGGGACATTCTATTTAATTTTTATGTTAATTAATACAAATTGTTATATTCATTATTCCTTACAACTTTTCATTTTCTTTTTTGATAATTTATGTATTGTTAATTTATTTTCATTTTGTTATTTTTTCTACCTATTTTTAATTTTTATTATGTTTTAATTTCCTAATTTTATTCCATTATTTGTTTAATCCCAGGTAACTTCACAGGTCATATTCTTTATAATATGTATTTATGTTTTCTCTATACTTTGTTTTTCAATACTTTTATTTATAATTATTTCTTTGTTTTGGTTGCTTTTATTATTATTATATTCTTTATAATATGTTTCTATATATAATACCATCTCTGATATTGTTATACATACATGATAAATTACGATATACAACTAAGCACGACGAAAAAAGACTAGACACATTTGAAAGAAAATCTTACGCCGAATATATGGACCTATTAATGACGGTCAAACGTGGCGATAAAGATACAAAACCGAGCTCTATGACCTTTACCAGGACGTCGGCGTAGTCAAATTCATTAAAATTAACAGATTGCGCTGGCTGGGACATCTACACCGTATGGATGATCTGAAGCCCCCAATAAGGGTGTTGTTTAATGACCCAATGGGTAAAAGAGAAGCAGAAAGGGGAGACCCACCCTATCCCGGAACTGTTATGGAAGTGTTTACTTTCTTACCAGTTCCTCTCAGCAAATCATCCCGTGAATTTATTTATTATTGATCAAACTTTAACTTCGACTTCCATCCCTTTCTGCATCTATTGGGTTTCGAGTTTATTTAAAAAGGAATAATGTACATATTACCAACAACCTAATAAATACAAAGAAAACAGTACCTTAATATCTTATAATGCGTGTACGTGCTACTCGATAGCCCGACAGAGAAGCAGTAAAGGCGACCATAGTATTCGCAGCCACTCCCAGAAGGGGAGAAAGGACGTCACAGATATATTTTGGTCGCGACCACGGACCAGTAGATTCTGTCCAGGTCACAACAAACAACAAAAGTGTCGGAAGACCAAAACTGCGGTTGTTGAAAACTGGAAAATGGCAGCCAGCGACAGAGCAGCTTGCAGGACTTTCTTGGAGGCAGCTAGGACCCACCAAGGGTTGTAACGCTGAGGATGGTTGGATGGATTTTTAACGTTTAAAATACCCTGTGTCTTGCATTCTCCGTGTATCCCGCTGCGGGATCGGAGTCCAGGGGGCGCTGTCATCCCCGACCAGAGCGAGACGGGGCTAGAGCGAGACGGGACTAGAGCGAGACGGGACTAGAGCCAGTCGGGCGCTGATTAAAACACCATCGCGGCACGCACCGCCGCTCGCACCGCACGACACGGTGATCAGCAAATTTGTCGACAAAATAGCCTCGGAAAATTAGCTAGCGGACCGTGCGCGTCCGAATCACGAGAGTTGGCTCCGCCTCTGGCTCGGACGGGATGTGTGGTAGATTAGCAAAGGAGAACTTGTTGACTGAGGAGCTTGGGATCTGGTGGTCGGTCCAGGACACCAGCAAGATAGTCCTATTTTAATAGCACAGTCTCTTGGCTTATTTTGATAATAGTGAGAATATTGATGTTTTGTTGTTTTCGCATCTTCAAAATTAAAAAAAAAAGAACGGGCGTAATGACGTAATGTTCATGACTTAAAGTGATACTACAAATTACAAAAGCCGTAACATATACTTTATGGTGAAAATTTCCATTTCTATATATTTTTCTCAATTATTTCCAATCCATTTCTAAACCTGCAACGAAGAATGCGTATGGATCGATGTTATATTTTCGCCATCCTCTTATATGAGGGGTAA